>JAQIWN010005315.1:0-10037 GCA_034699025.1 Entomobrya cf. arborea Gr-Col-00668 | reverse complement strand
AGGTTATGATTTTCTTGATCAGCGTGCAAAACTGTCCTAGAAAACATACTTTTCATTAGGATCCGTGATTAGCCACCGCCATACTTGCATTGTCAGTAGTGTTTAGAGTTTATCCCTTTCACCTATTACTGTTCTTGTCAGCTTGCATGTTCTACATAAAGATTACGGATACTGATTTCTGCATAAGTTTTATATGCTGTAACATGATGACTTTATTGAATACATAGAGACTTGCTAAGTTAGGCACATTCGTAAATTGTCAGACTTCCAGTGGTTCACCACTCCCAAAAGTGGATTTTAATTGATATGTTCTGGCTCTACAGCTAGATCACATTGAACATATTCATGCTTTATGCATACTTTCTCTTTGAACGTTTTTGAAATTGCAGTCAAAATTTTTAAAAGATCGGTCTTTTAGACAAATGTTTTTTTGTAAGGAAATAGTCGTAACATTCGATATTTAGAAAAATGCAAGTCTTATTCATATATTTAAATTAACGTTTTACAGGGCTGATAATAGATCGAGACCAGAACATCGATCACTGTAGGTTAAAGATCAAACAAGTTTAACCATGTATCAGATTGCTCACCATAATAATATTCGACGAATAAATACTTAATATTAAACTCCTATATATTACACATCTTTAGAAAATTAAATAGGAACGTTCAAATATTAAATGTTATACTGATGTATCCGAAAATTCCACCCATTCTGTTGTCATATCAAATTAATTTAAGGTAAACACCTTTACCTTTAAATAAAAGTTGTTAAAAAGTTTATGAAATAGGCAAAATATGATTTCTATTATTAAACGTACGTACGTACTTCAATTAGATGTTTATGCATCTATCAATACATACATAAAAATCTGCTTACATTGCATTGGAAGATTGGAACACTATCTCATTACAGGTAACCGAACTAAATGATATAAACAACACAGACGTTCAGGAATAATAATGGTTAAGGAAACACTTTCCCTCTCAAAAAAAAAAAATTAAATCTGTCTGTTTTATGCATTACATACACGACTTAAGTTTTCATGAAAAAGTCATCTACCCACTTGCCTTTGATAGAGTGGCATGTTTTTGATGTTGTACGGTTAGTTTAATGATTCTTACTAAGCAATATTCTATTTTCTAGAGGAACGTGGATGGAAATGCGGGAGCACTTATGGAAACTCTTGTTCAAATCATGCGAGGATTGAGTGGTGGTGATATGATGCATTTGTCTAGGGAAGCTTCTCGACTTTGCGATGGAGACAGGTATGATCAATCGTGGTTTTAATAAAATAGACGTTGTTTTAAGCAATATGCATATTTTCATTTCATTGAATTTTCGAACATGATCTAATACTAATAGAAAATAGAAAGGTCTTTGACCAGCGAATGACCGATAACTAATAATAATACCATTAGTTTTCGTTGAGCTGAAGGAACTAGAGGAATGCGTGGGAAAATATTAAGGAAAACCTTTGATTTTTGTTGATATCTCGTCAGCTTTAGTAAGATGTTAAATGTCATGTGTGGCTGATAGGCATTGTGTCTGGGCTCAACTTATAAATGCTACAATAGTTATGGATACCAACAGCATCATATTATCTTCGTTTCGTACATCCATACATTTAAGTGATAGGTAATCTAATTGTAATTGTTGCTTTAGGTTATGTCTTATGAAGTGCACTAATTCTCCCAAAAGTGCTCATCCTCTTCTGTATTAATATGTGCCCTATGATGAACCAGCATACTTTCTCCTTACCTACAAGAATTATTACTCTTTTGTTGCTGCTCTTTCCTTAAGATGTACAATTTCTTTATTAAATGTGCGTCTTCCATTATGCCAGAGAAATTCCGAAATAAGTGATGAGAAAGATGATGATACTTTGTAGTGTTTTCCTTCCCGACTATAGCAAAAGAGAGCATAAGGAACACAGCAAATAAAGCGCACACAAAACAAATTACTTTATTTTATCCACCAGTTTTCTTGTAAAATGTTCTCAAGAAAATGTGGTAGTGGAAATCGAGAGAGATGAAGGTCTTCTTGTATATGCAATGTGCTATGCTTACTTTTAGAAAGACTATCACACTATTATTATTATAATGCATGTATAAATAAGTGAAGAAATATGAGACGCATTCCAATTAAGCTTCTTCTACTCAGTCATTGCAAGCACCACTACCGTTTTGCTCTTGTTTTCTTCTGCTACTCTTTCTCTCTCCATTTTTTGCTCCTTGGCATATATGTAAAATACCGGAGAGAATACGGTATACAATATATGATGATGATGATGTGTTTACAGGTCTCTGTTTGATAATGTTCTGGAAGCAGTTGGCACGGCGGCCTCAGTTGGAGTAATTAAAGACAGGATTTTCAACGGAGATGCCCCAAGAGAAAGGATCTCCTCTTGGATCAACTCCCTCACGTTCATTCCGAAGCCGGATTTAGATCTCATGGTAGCAGCGCTCCCAATCCTTCGTGCTCGAGATAACTACCCAAACATTCTGCTTAGTTACTCATCGCTCGCACACTCCTTTTGTCGTCAGCATTCAGACTGTGCCCAGCATCAACCCGTACACATCCTTAGTCGGCTCTACGAGAAGTTCTTTAATCTTACCGGGTGTGTCACTAAGCAGCGCAAGAATGTGGATCAGGCAAGTCACACGAAAAAAAGACAACAACGACAACGAAATGCTATGATAACGATAATAAGAAAATGCGTACATTACTGCATGGAGACCGTAAAAACTTTTGTGGAATGAGTTAAGTAAAAAAACTGAGAAGGCCTCAAAACCCACATATTAATATTTTGGCAGGTATTGATGTATCTCAAAGGAATAGGTAACTTTGGAAAGTTTGATGATGGGATTCACGCCGCCTTGCAGACTTGTATTGACACTAATGATCGCAATGAAATTCGCGTAGCTGCTATTGAGGCTTATAGGTAAATAAATTAAATGTAAAAAATATTTGTGCCCATCTACGCTTCTGGACAAGCAACCATTTTCGTAGTTTTTTTTCTAAGAAACGTAACATTGTGTTCCTTGAAAACAAAACAGACGCATGCCTTGCTCCAAACTAACTGCAAGTTCAGTTCATGTTGAACTACAGAAAGTGTTTGAAAACCAAGAGGAAGATGCCGAGGTGCGAATTGCTGCCTTTTTGACAGTGATGCGATGCCCAACTTATCCTACGATTCGTTGGCTAAAACACGTCATGGGAAAAGAGCAAATACGACAAGGTAAGGTATATTATTACGGCATGAAACCAGATTGATGCTTTCTGGTAGAAAATAGTGAACAAGGATAAGTGAAAGTACATACTTATAGTGAGTAGGTTGAGTTTGTATCTTGAAAATAAAGGCTTTCACTAAAATACATGGTAGCAGAGGAATCATCAGATAACAAACTCTTTTCTGATGAACAAAAAATCCTTTTCTTGTATTTCATGTGTTGTGCACACCAGTAACTTCCTTTGTATCAAGCTACATCAGAAACCTACAAGAGAGCTCACTTCCAAGTAAACTGGAATTGCAGGGATTAGTAGCGGATGAGGAGTTTAATGATCCATATCACACAGATTTTAGACAGTTTTCAAAGAACTTTGAGGCTTCCGCATTTTATCCGGATGGGAATTTCGGTACAGTCACTAATTGAAAATATCACACCATTATCGTTCCATTGATGCCGTGCTTGCTTTCTATGTGAGATGCCATGCCATGAAAAGGAAAATTTAACTGTTATTTTTACCGAATAAAGTAAACTTTGATTTGTTCGCAGGAATGGGTTTGGATAGCAACTTGATTTTTTCACAGGATTCCTATATCCCACGTTCTGCATCCCTCAATCTAACTGTGGATTTATTTGGCGAGTCTGTTAACTTGCTTGAGGTAATGTATCATTCAAATATATAATAAGGCTTTGTGAATCTGCATTGAAAATTACGTCACTTTATTTGTTGGAAGACGATGCACTCGCAGAAAAACTTGATTTATGCCCAAGTTTAAAATTGTTACATGTTATGCTGACATTTTTTCTTGGAAGTTTATACGTACATTCTTAAGTGCAAGCTGGTACTTAAAGTACTTAAACTGTCCTTGTATTGTTCTTGCTCAGGCAACAGTTCGACTGGAAAGCTTTGAACATTACGTGGAATCGATATTCGGTCCTAATGGAAAACTAAGCAGTGTTGGAAACGCTGGGATTTCCAAACTGCTCTCATCCCTTCGTCGAACAAAACGAGCGGTCCCGTCAAAAAGGAAAATGCGAACATTAGCTCTGGGATATGATGCGATGAGACGATACTACAATGATCCGATTGTAATAAACTGATAAATTTGCCCATCACTCTATTTTTAGCTACTTACTGCTTTATATACTACTATAGTTTAATGTAACAATCGTTGCATGATGGAGCTAACTTTATTTTTGCCTACAAATGTTTCGTCATCATATTGTATCAACTTAATTGCTGAATAGAAATGCTTAAAATTCAGCAAAATAAAGCTGACGCTGACACCCTGCATATTACTTTGAAAGGCACTATCTTAATCTTTCAGTTATACGTTCTCATGTGAACTTCATCAAAGATATATTGTTATGCATGACGACTATGATGATGGAAATGTCGGTGGGGTTTGTATCAAAATGATGACAACATAGACAATTTTTTATAAAGATTTTACATTTTAACCCACGTTCTCATCATTTTGTTGTCTTAAAACCGTTATCTTCTTTATTCTACTTTCTTTATATCGATAATAATGCATGACGTGCATTAAATCGATTTAGAAAAATGTTGATCAGGTCGTATTCATCTAAATCGTATGCGATAGACTTCACAGTGCTTACTACTGCTAACATAAATACATGGATATATGTCTGGTTAGATAGATAATGTTGCTTTTATGAAATCGTAATGTATATCAGCTAGAAATTTTGAGAAATAAATTGTTCCAAGATAACGAGTTATATATGTAAAAGTTGGTGCATATGCAGGTTCAAAAATGTATACGAATAGATAAAAATCAGCTATATAAATATGTTTTCACTAAACCAAACTGCTAGAGCTGCAAACGGCGTAGTAAAAAAATGGTTTCGGATCATGGAATGGTGCGCAATATTAACTGGATATGCTCTCTACTCAAACAATACCAAGGAGCAGATTTTCATGTTATTAAGAAGAAAGAACATAGAAGCCGTTGAAGAGTATGATGATGATGACGGCAAAGATTTTGATTTTTTTTCGTCGTATGTGTTTTCTATGTATTCCAAAATAATGCTAGTTTGTTTAGAGCGGTAATGTACACCATGATGCTAATTTACATGATTTTCTCCTATGTTCTTACTTGAGAGACTAAGCACTCACGCGGCTTCTGAGAATCTAGTTTTCTTCCTATTGCCTTTTTGTATAAACCTGCAAATTTAAGATTCGTGCATCTATGCTTATGGTGATGTTGAGAACGAAAAGGGCTAATCGTAATGGCCCGTGTTTCCCAGTTATGGAGAGAAAAAAAGAAAGCAGAAAGTAAGGAAACTCAGAGTTCTGTGTATCTGTTTATGTTTCGATAATGGCACATTAGTGCTTTCATTCTAGTTCAAAGAGAGAGACAAAGCCTTCGTTTAGGTTTCCCTGCTGTAAACTAGCCATGGAATGTAAGGCAATGCATTTACATGCTTTTTTAATGTTTATTCCTGACTCCTTTAACACAACAGAAAACGATAATGTCCTTATGCTTTAGAACTCATAAAATTAATCGCTGAACAATTATTTTACAGCAAAGGGTATTTCAATGCGTGTTTAGACTAGCCAATTCAGCAATTATGTATTTCAGAGACAACAACTTGACAGTATTTTAAGTAAAGACTAGATTTTGTTAATAGGCTATTAGGGTGCTTACTTGCTAAACTAATTTTGCGTGTCGATTCTAATTCAAATTATTTGTCCATAAATTACAGTTCCACTGAAATGATTTGTCAATAATGCTTTTTATTGCTATGCCATTAATGTAAAATTAATTATACCAATTGTTGTGAGAATGGTCAAGTATACTACAAATGTATGTCAGTGTTTACATTGCAATGAACTGTATCAACAAACCATTAATTACATTTCCTCAGATGTCCCTTTCGTTGAAAACGTTGGGAAAAGAGGTTGCGTTCTCAAGGATGGTCGGTCTTGACGAACAAACTGATGCGCTCAGTAGTCTGAATCCTTTGCAGTTTCTGGAAAAACTCTCAAATACCAAGGTAAATATTTTTCAATGTTCAGCATTAAACTTGGTAGGGTTAGTTGGGGAAACTTGAGACAATGTGAATTTTTGGAATACTATACAGACTACATGCATGAATGCACTGGTTTCCTTTACATGATATCAAAAATAGCTTATAATATAATCCAAATTTTACCAAAAAAATGTTACATTGTTTTCTTAACGTTTTCCGAATTCTCACACTCCACCACATAATATACTCTCATATCCCAACGTCATAATATTCTATTTCTTTCCGGTATATCGATCAATATGCATTCTTATTTTTTTCTATGGGGAAACTGGGAACCACAATAAATAATAGGATTCAAATTGGCAAAAGTCAACGGTGCTGTTTGATTCGTCATACATCATTCCTACCGGAGTTGGACTTCCTCTCAATCTAAGTGCACAGGCTTCGAGTATTATGAGATTTCAAGCTGAGAGCATGATAGATACTACTAACTTCCGTGCCAATCCCTTCCAATTGAAACTCAAAGGAAAGTTGATACCTAGGTGAGTAGTCTGTGTTACAGTTTTTTCTCTCTTCTTCTTCCCATTTTATATATTCCTTCTCATCTCTTTTCATCTCCTCGTAGGCGTGCTTTTACTTTTCTTTGCACGCTTTTCTTTTTAGCTAAAACCACCATCAAAACAAGACGATATTCCATTTCTTTTTCGTTTCACTTTTTATCCTCTCTTTCACCTGCACTGTTGAATAAGTATAAATAAACACAAAGAAGTGAGATATATAGTGTGAGGATCATTCTTCTTGCTTCCCATTTTATTTCATGACTATATGAGCGATTGCTCCTTGCTTTATGTAACTTTTTTGTTCGGTCATCGATAGTTTATCTTGTGCACTTAAATCTCACCCAGACGTCTGTAGTCTGTATGGATAGGCGACTAACACATTTGTTTAGCTCATTTCTTGTTTATTTTCATACGCTCACCACATTTGTGTACAATTTATGATAGATGTATTGCCTAATGGTACGTGCAGCATAATTGTTATTGTCGCACGATATTTCTTTTTATTCATGTATGTATTTATTGGCTTTGACAGTGCACTACTTTCCGCGTCCGCTGGAGTATCTCTGAGTGCATTTAAAAGTCACGCAGGTATGAAAGTAAGAGCTCAACTTCGTACGTCAACGGCACTAGAAGGACATTTAGAAGCTTCTGCAACCAAACTACTGGACGTGGGTTTTGGTGTTCCACAATCAAAACTAGAACTAATTGAATTCAAGTACAGCAAATAAATATATTTTAAATTCAATTTGCAAACTTCAATAGCTTCTCATATGACCCCAAAGGCCGTCATAATTTTAAAGCCCAAGTGCTCCTCTCATCTTTTCAGATCAGAAGTCTTGTTCTTACAAAAGGATGACTACCAACCAGTGAAAGTGCGATCACCACAACCCAAAGAAATCTGCAACACGGGCATTCTCTATAAATACATGGGTCTGAAAATGTGTACCTCGTCTCATTTTATTCCTTCTAAACTACCCTTATCCTTGGAAGAGGTTAAAACTGGTGATCATCCAACCTTGCTGTCAAATTTACCATTCCTTATAAACGGACCCTCACAGTTTGCCCTTTCACTGGAGAAGTCAAACCCAAGCCTACTCAAAACACGGTTTCATTATCAGTGGAATAATAATGAGGTATAGTTCATTCATCCAGTTCATTCTGCCATTTTTTCTACTTTGTTTTGTAAAATCGAGAGAGTATATATGTTTGTGAAGTAGCGGACATTACATTTTAGGACAGTACCTGATTATTTCTGTCTGTCTGTCTGTCTTTCACTCCGCTAACAAAACAACTCAGGCGTTAGCCGTCAGCTTCTCGAATGAAAATTGTCCAAGCTAATAAAATATCTAAGTTTTTAAAGTATTTCCTTATTTCATTCTTTTCATAAGGTTGACAAGAAAAATTTCAATAGTATTTTGTACATTCTCGCTACTTTTCAACACAAGCTTTTTATCCAACAGAATCGTCCCTCTACACGCTCACATTTTATGTATTTGCTTTACATTCTTATAATATGTATTTAGAATATGCATCCATTATACATGTCTTTACAATAATGCGAATGCGAATAGACGCAAAATGTGAAAACTTTTTTTAAAATAAAAAGTACAGGTAACTCTCTGCTTTTTTACAATGAACTTAAATGTAAAAGAGATGGATTTTTCCACTTTTTCCCTTCCTCGTCGTCGTCCTCTTCATCCCACTTTTCACTAAAATAAAACTTTTTTCACTTCGGCTTTTTTATTTTGCTCGTCCTCTTTTTTCTAAAAAAAATATTTTCCAAGTGTGAAAAAGCAAAAAAAAATGAAAGTTAAACTGAAGCCGTGAAATCCCACCTGCTAAAAAGCTGCAAAGAAGAATCCTGCTTATGATTATGTTGATGAAGAAGGGTAAGGTGATGCTACTGACGATCATCATGATGTTCATGATGATGATTATGAAAAGAACAAAAGGAGGTGTGAAGAAGCACAAAAAAAGAAGAAATTGTGAAAAGATCTTTACATATTTAGCAATGCTACTAGTTTTTTCTCTCGAGCGAATCTTCATGTGGAACTTGTCGTTGGATAGAAAAAAATGTATATTATTTTTATGCTAATATACATGTAGTTTTGTTCATAGTGTATTATAATAACATAATATTAAAGTGAGAGTGAGAGAAAAGATTCATAATATGAACAAAGATTCAGTGTTCATAAAAGTCTCAAATGTACGATTCAATTGGCAGAAGAGAGTTTCTACTGGAAAAAATAAAAAGAAAGACGAGGAAGGGGAAAAGAGAGGAACGATTTTTTTTCTCAGGGAACGTCAATGGACCATGGAAGCGTAGATTATACCTCAAACGAACCATACTCACATTATTACTTTTTATTCAAAGAAGTAGTGGTGGTGGTGTAGTAGTAGCAAGAGAAGTAGTAAACTAAACGAGAGGAAATGCTGCTGCTGGTGGTAGTCGTGGAACAGATAGAATGATAGATGGATAGCTTAAGAATAGTTGGTATTTTTCCCTTTGGATAGAGCAAAAGAGGCGCCTGGGTGATCGTGGATCATAGTAACTTTAACTCAATCATAACGATGTAATTTATCGCTCAACTTCCTCCCACAACTACTACCACTTTACTTACTTACTATGGCTTGGCTATATACTTTTCGTATTACAGCTTCCTTTCTCTTTCAGCTAGTACCACACACCACACACAGACATAGACACAGACAGGCTACTTATGGCAGATATGTTGTAATAATAGATGTCAGTAGTAATAGCAATTTTGTATGTTTTTTTGTCGTAAAGGAGCTATATTATCAGAAAGTTAAATAACATTATGTGATGCATAAAAGATATTATGTGCATATAGATTACTGCCGTTTCTTTGTTCTGGCTGCCTTTCGTCGCCTGTTTAAAGTTCAAATGTGCAAAGAATATATCATTGTTTTTTACAGTGACCTGCATTAATAATCGTATTACATTTTCTTCAGCATTGTAATAAAATTGATGCTTTATCAAGCAAAAAGGAGAGAGAATTTAAAAACATGATAAAATATTATATTGTTGTTGCATCTTGTTTTGCAAAGTTTTATTATTGTTTCTATCTAGTTTGGTTTAGGGGTAATAAACTGGGTTGATGGAGTGGCCTCAAATCCAAATCAAAAGTGGATATGGCTGCTTGTTTTATGACTTCCCCATCTACAAAGCATTATCGATAGCATGCGGATTACGCGTCGGAATAAACGACGCTGAAATCCCATCATGTAATA
>JAQIWN010005314.1:0-10037 GCA_034699025.1 Entomobrya cf. arborea Gr-Col-00668 | reverse complement strand
CGACCCAAAACCAGCTTGTAATATTCGTTTCCCAGATTTTAGAGGGCGAGCACACGCACGATATAATTTACGCTTTTTATATTTTAACTTAAAACTTATCATTTATCGTCAGATCCAACTTACCAACTCGCTCTCAAACTCAAAACCAAATACAATTTTACTGTGCACCCTAAAGCAAACATAAGCTGTAATACCACTAAACGTGTTTCCAAATCTTCCTCGTTTATATGTATTTACAACTTCTTAGATATAAAGTGGTCTGGTTTTCCACTTTACAAGCAAAATAAAAATGCTGACTACATTAGAATACATAGTCGAGTTTTATCTTAAATTTATCAAGATTTACCTTTTTCGTCCTAAAAATGGTAATGAAAAATCTACGACCGTTCTAATCAATGCAAAAATCCTTACGATGAATTCCAGATTTAGGCTAAAATCTAATGAGAGTGGTGTGTATGTGGGCGGTTAACGGACTCATTGACTTTATAATACGAATATCGGCAACGGCAACAAACCCAAAAAGTTAGATAAATCTATACGTCTTTTTCATCAAACTAAACCCCAGCGTTTTCAACTGTTATAGCCCAGTTGTAGCTTGTCCTTTGTAAAAATGTAAGCTAAATTGTATGTATGGTGGTAGTAGTAGGTGATACGATGTGTTTGGTGTTCGGTTTGTGTGAAAGATGTACAGTCATATATACACACCAACACATAATATACAATTCTAACAATCACCGTAAATGTGTGTTATCATCATCATTATCATAAAATGCTTCGGTCTGGTAAGTAGAGCACTTTACTTGACCACTACCGCTACGATGATACGATCAGAGCAATGATGGTGGTCGGTGTCGGTAGTTAGTTGTGGCTGATGTTTCGCGGTGGTGGAGGTGATGAAAAGTAAGTAATGATAATGCAATGCAATGTAATCTGAAATGCGCAAGCCAAAGCGGTCAAAGTACATACATACCTTCCAACCCATACCATCGAAATAATACCAGGAACATACCAAATGGTCATGTATTTTTTCTCTACTTTCACTACAACTATCGACCAAGGAAGCAAGAAAAACAAAAGAACCATTTTGGTTTTACCTTTTAAACCTGATTATAACATACTATCACTCTACTCTACTTACCAAACTTATACAAGTACTTGAGAAAAGTGTAGTTGTGTGGGGTGAGGTACAATGAATAAGATGAAGATCATGATTACACCACGAACAGCAGCAGCACCACCACGAAGAAGCTGTGCAGATGTGAAATGTAAGAAAGCTCACATTCAACTGGCTCTACTCTCCACGAACAAAAACTTATTTACAGCTTTTCTTTTTCACCTTTGCAAACTCCGCAATAACATTACCAACATCGCCACTACCGTATTTTTTTTTTCCAAATGAAACAAGCTCCCGAAAGAATTTATCTATTTCACTTGCTTAATACACAGGCATACACACTTGAATCACACCAATATACTACACAAGTTATACAACATATAATCAAACACACACGTACACAAAAAAATACGTGAAAAATAACAAGTACCCGACACCACCACCACCACCGTCACCACTATTATCATCATCAAAGGAGCAACTTTCTCTTTTTTTTCTCTGTGCCGCTGTTTTAATGCCATATCATTATCATCATCGTCAGTAACACCGCCACAGAAAAAAATTGAAGAAAAACGGTCAAACAGGTTTTCTATCGCATTTCCCTTTTAGGCCTTTTAGATTGACTCGACTCGACTGGTCTTCGAGTTTCCATTAGGAAATGAGAAAAACATGCCATTCCTTTATGTAGCCTATAAGGTCGGATCTTATGAAATGGTTTGTGTTATATTGCACTGTTCTCTTTTTCCCTCAAAGTTCATCCTCCTATATAACTGTGGAACGTTCTATCAATTTATAATAAAAACAAGAATTGGTTTGCTATGTGTATTCCTTTGTATTCTTCCTCTCACTCACAATCAATAAGAAAAAAACTTTCACCTTTTGCTCATTACTTGTACACTTTTTCGTCTGAGTGAGGTATACTCAAAAATAAACATTATTTTTTATATTGTGAAACACCAAAAACAAGATTGTCTTGTTGTGTATTTTATTTTTTGTATAAAAGTATAGTGGAGGAAGGATAAAATGTAATGGTGTTGTAATATTGTTTGTTGTGCAATGAAGGAAAAGTAAAGAAAAGGGAAATGTTTGGTGGTAAGAAAACTGTGATGTGATGTGTGTGGTGTTGTTGACGACGATGGTGGTGCTGGTGAGGATGATCAATGCAAAAAAATAAAGAAGTATAAATGCAAAAGGATACCCTTTAGAGTCATATTGTTTTGTGTATTGAGTTTTCTTGTTGCTTTTTGTTTTATGGAGATGAAAGAAGTGAAAACAGAGACTTCCTTCTTCCTTCCTGCATCTTTACTTTTTACAAAGGAAGAGATTCTATCTGTACTTGGGTATCTACTGTTTGTTTTTTGTGGCGATGGTTGTTTCTAGAAAGCCAACAAATAATGTGAGTGTTTAGGTACAATGCGGTTTTGATTGGAGATCTTCTGAAGAAAGAAAATAAAAGGATATTATCAGTTTTTCCAGGAAGATGAAAAAGGCTTTGGTTTTAAACATGAAGAAAGGCGATCAAAGAAGAGTAACCAAAGATGCTTTGAATGTTGGAAGGTAGATAGATGGCATAAATGCATTTGACTATGCTGGGCAGTGTAGTGTTTGTAGAGCTAGAGCCAAAAGTAAACATATTTTGAAAGCAAATGGAGGATTTTGCGGAGAAGGATGTGACGAGATGAGAAGAGATGGAATATACGGCTTAAAGGTTGTTTGTTTGATTTATTGTTTGTAAGGTAGCAAAACAAGTAGAATGGAAAGAGGAAAGTGGTATTTGTTTAATGTTTGGAAGGATGTATAAAAGGAAGATTATGCGTAGTTAGGATAATTATGTTGGGATAGGTTAGTACAACAATGAATTTTAAAATTGTTTACTTTTTCAGTTGAACTGCTTCTTTGGTTAAGATTCAGCGCAAAGTACATGGAAAGACCTAACCTGTAAGTTTCCATGTTTGGTTGGATTATTTTAAGGAAATTTATTCTACTATCCTTCCTGATTGATTTTAATTATTCGTTCCATCAATTAAAATAGGGCTTATTTCAAGATGATTGAATGTGTGCTTCGTAATTTTCAAGCAAATTCTCAAAAAAAAACTATTAGCTTACTTTGTTCCTAGACAAAAGAGTATCAATACAAAGAGCTGCATTGTTGCTAAAAAAATCATTCTAATGAAATGCACTCCCACACACGATTTCAAAACGAGCATTCATAAAAGAAGGATTTTTTACATGGTATGTACCAAGTAACCGTTCGTTTCCTCGATTTCGAAGTGTTGTACGGCTATTCTTATTTTCAGCTAAACTCCATGTCGGCCTTTGTATTTTATCGACTTTGGCTCTTTAGTGTTGCTTTTGCTTCTATTGTATGCTGACTAAAGAGCAACAGAGCGTAATACTCGAGATTGCACACAGTATCGAAGACACTTTTTAGCCTTCTCTTCGCCTCTTACATACCACACTCTCATCTAATGATAAAACCATGAACCCACCGCAACTTCGCATCATCATCATTCATCCCGCTCGTTACTTATGATGATGATTATGATGGGAATGGATGGTGTCTCCATTTTCATGTATTATGCATGCATACATACCTCATAAATATATGATCTTGTGGCAACGTCATATAAATCAGACTGCACATGATCCTGATTTTGTTGCAGTGGTGGCTCAGGTCATCACATAACGTAAATGTATAATACCACGTCATGTATCTCGAATCAGACAAAATACACGGAACTCAAAAGGTAACGCAACCAAAGTTGAAAGTCTGGAAAACAAATATGCTTAGCACTTTCTCTGCAACTTTTTTTTTCTTTTAGTTTCTGACATTCTCTTTTGTTGGTCACGGCATTACTTTGATACATTCAATGAGCTGTATACTACGCAACGTTTCGTTCAGCATCAAACATGCAATGCAACGTGTAACATTTTCACCATTTCTATTTGATTCTCATTTCATCTCCAATTTCTCCCGGTGAAATGGAAAGTCGGCAGTATGGAAATAAAAGCAAAAAGAATCTCACTCAGCTCATCATTTTCTCTATCGCTCTGACAAAGTGTTTTTTTCTATGTTTTCTTTTCAGGAAATGTGTTCGTCCTTGCGGCCATTTGGATGGAGAGAAATCTGCATAGTGTTGCCAACTATCTGATTCTATCATTGGCGGTGGCAGATCTCATGGTGGCATGTTTGGTGATGCCCTTGGGAGCTGTGTATGAGGTGAGTGGTTGTTAGGATAGATATCTTATGTATATGTACATAATATAAATTTGAGATATATTTATAAACCTAGTTTTATACGCTTTATGAAGACAACATTATGTCATTTCGTATTTCATGGAAAATAAAGTAGCATACATATCACAGCAGAGCAGTGCAGCGTTCAAAGTTCAAGCAAGCAAAACAAAATAAACGCTCGTCCTATATATCCTATCACATCATTACTGCCACCACAACTTTCTCCACATTTTCAATCTTCTTGTGCCATCATCGGATCATTAAAATCCTCCAAAACACAAACACACACAAAAGCACAATAACATGTTATCAGTATCCGCATCCCAGTATACAACGATACGGCTTCCTTTGATGCGTTTTTGAATACGGAAGACTTAATTTTTATAAAATTTCGGCTCTAAAAATCGTTTTACTAGAATATATGTACCATTTACTCCTTTCATGGTTTCAGGTTAAAGTTTTCCGACCCAAGAACGTTCCGTTTGATGACATGAAGTCTTGACAAGCCCCTTCTTTCTTTATCCATCGTTCCTGGTTTCCCCTTTCATTTTGTATGTTTAACCTCGGTCGTCTCTTTCTTTTCACTGGAAGCAAATGTCTTCAATTTTTTGCTGCAGTTGTAATCTTAAACCGTAGAAACCACAAACAATAGCACAAGACAATGGCTATATGTATAGTAGTATGCAGTAGCCTTTGCTATTGTGGTGAGATTGGAAGTGATATTTACTGACATTGTAGTATTTTGCACCAACAGCAGCTTTAAAACTAGTGGCAAAGCGCTTTCCTTTCCTTTTCTTTAGTGCAATGTCAACAGGATAGTCAACTAGCACACAAGGAGAACAATCTAATAAAATACTTTGGTGCTTTACTCTTGTTATATAGGAAGCTGTAAAGAGATGGATAATAAAGAAGAATGGAATGTCTTGTTGTGTATGTATGTGATGTCAATTTTAGAGGGATAAGCTGAAGATCTATGAATGCTACTTCTAACATACCGTACATTCAGTCATCTCCCTAGAATGTGGAAGGAAACTGCTCATGTTTATGCATGAATTCCTTTTTGCCGACGTTCTTCCTTCCTTCACTCGTTCTTGTCGTTTTATGAACTATGCAGAGTTAATAGAATGTAGACATCACAAACTAAAAGCTTAAAAATTTTTTTGCATGCCATTTCTAGTCTGTATATTCATTTTATTTGACAATTTACATATAATATAAAGACTCACTATTTAACGCGTACTTTTTTAATGAAATGATAGGAATGTTATAATTTTATATGAAATCTACGAATAGTCAAGTGTAAAGACAAGAAGACGACATCATCAGTCAGACTGTCCTCACTTAATTGACAATGTGGCTTCGTACAGTTATAGTGCAGTGTTTAGTGTTGTTCGCTTATATTATTGTGGGTGATGGTACTGTTTACGTAAAAGTGACAACGCACTTTAAGAGCATTTTAATTTTAAATGGATCACGTAGAAGAAAGATTTGTCAAAATGAGCTCCAGGATTATTTGCTTTTGCTAGACACAAACTGCTTACACAGTCACGAGTCATGAGTCACGCCTTGTTTGTAATAATTTATATGAGGATTTTCAATTTCAATGAAGTCTTTTTGAAGTCACTTCTTTTACTCCAGGTGTTTGAATATTTGGAGCACAAGTAGTCATAAAGAAAAAAAAAACTGTTATGCTTTCTATATGCACGTACCTTGCAGACACCTCAGAAAGCATCAAAGACCTCTTTTCTTCATTTATTTATGTATTAGGATGATAATTAGTTCTTGTCGTTAACCAAAATAACTAACATTACATTGCCAATCAACCTTAATTAAAATACTTGTTTCTTCGCCAAACTTTATGAGTTAATTTTGGAGTCAGTATATGAATTATAGTATGTAAAAGTGAGTAATGGTTGTATACAAAGGGAAAATTACATAAACTAAACGTTCGCCATTTGGCTGTATTTGTGTGCTTTTCATTTTTTCCGAAGATTTGCTTTGAACCTAGCTTTGATGCTAAAGGGAAGGGAGTTAAGAAAATGCTATCGGATAGGTTATTAGATTTATCTAAATGTTTGAAGTGGACTGGCACAAACTTTGAATGACTTAAGGTCAAAAACACGTTTGCATAATTTCTTTCAACGTTTTAGCAGAAATCTGTTTATAATTAATGACGACTCTTAGCATATATGATTTTGCATTGTACGTCGAACTAAGATGTAGTATATTTTCATAAATTACTTCATAAATTGCTAAATAGACATAATTAGTAATTAAATATCGCCAGCCGAGCGCAACATGAATAAAACTGAAGTGAAGAACGGTGAAAGAGTGATGGTGAACAGCTGTGCTGTCAAGGGATAAAATACCTTCTAATCGTGGATATATTAGAACTTTTAATTAAATACCATTTTAAGGCTTCGCTTTGTTCACGATGTGGTGGAGGTTATTAGTTTGCCCTCGACTATTTATTTTTATGCCTATATACAGTGTCCTACACTTAGCACTCATGGGCGCCTCGTGGCAATAATCATCGCCACGTAATATGAAATTGTAAACTAAGAATAAAAATTATGCGTAGCAAAGAACCCCATTTTGTACAAGCTACAAACCAAGAAACACACAAGCCTTTGAAATAAGCTTTCTTAGAACAAGAAGCGGAGAAAAAGTAAGGCCAGAAAGGAAACCTATTATTCCAAAGAGAAATTTAATTTCGGGGCTGTTCATGTATCAAGTTTTTTAAATTTGTTATTGAAGTTAGTTAAAAATAAAATTAATGTAATGACACCGCGTTAATTAAAAACTCTTCCTGCACTCAGTGAACCAACTCTCAAAGCAAAAGTGGTTTAACATAAAAAGAGAAACTATACATATTTTGGGTACAACATAAACTTGTTTGCTGTTTTGTTGATTATATTATGTTCCAATTGTCTTGTCTACTTCAGCTTTATTTCCATCTTCTGTAACAAACAGCCAATAAATAATAATTTTCTATTAATCTGCGTATAAAACTTTGCTTGCTGCACACCCACTTTCAAAAACAATAATAATTGCGAAAGTATAAGAGATGCATAATAAATTATTACTTGCTTAATACTAAGTTTTCCATACAAATATAACAATGGCCGATCGGAACACAAGTGCCGTGTCTCGTTTTCTGCTACGTTTCCCTTTTACATGGTAGACAAGTCTCTGATTCTTCTTAAATGTGGTTTTCCCATGTGCAGACTTCCACTCTTGACTAAAGTACTGTATAACAAGAACAACAAGAAATAGAACAAGCAAAGAACTTTTTAAGAACAAAATAGCACACATACAAACAGCAAACAAGGGGGTGAGATAAAGTGAGCGAAAGTAATTTTCTCCATTTTCCTCGCCCGCTTGCCGTCTCACACTCATATCCTTCAGCAGCTAGAAACAGTAGTAAAAAAGAGTGTCTATTTCAAAACGGCTTTGTGGCAACCATATATTTCCTTGTTAAAGGAATATCAAAACTGTATGAATACATTTCATATCCATGATGTATTGATTTTGATAAAAGTAATTCTGTATACATACTTATAAAGTTAAACTTTTACCCAAAATCAGAAAACAATACAAAAATCGACCATTTTGACCATATATCAACAGCAACTTTCACTATGTTTCTTGTAGAAAGTTTTGGTTCATTTTCGTGAAAAAGTATAGTCGGAAAATGACTAAAAAAGGCATACTAGAAACGTGGAAATAATAAAGTTGTCCAGAAAGTTATTAATAACGACCCAACTGAAATAGAGGTCGTTTACGGCAGTTAACGGAAGTAACACAAAATAACAGCCTTGTTTTCTGAGGGATGATCATTGAGAGATGACGATGACGATTTGGTGATCATTAACGAAAAATAAAGTCGAAGAAAACTATGCGGTAGTACAACATGAACACAGCGACCATTACAAATTATGACACGAAAAGACAATCTCTTGAAGTCGGACTCTGCAATCTATCTAAACTGAGTTGATCTGGTAGAAAGATGAAAATGATGAGGATTCCATGTTCATCTTCTAAAGTACACTAGTTCATCATCATCAATAATCATCATCACAGTTTCGTCGTTCCATCACAGTATTATCAGCACTTCATGAACAAATTTTGTACGTAGAATGTACAACTTTTAGCTTGGGCAAAAGAATGATAAGCATTTTCTAAGCTTTGGTTGCTCTGGCCATCATCGTATATAGAAATACAAAAGAAAGATCGATAAACTATGAAAATTACTCTTTCGGGACTAACAAGTTGTTTGGATGGCTGGTTGGATCTCTGAAGAGAGAGTTGGAGAGAATCAGAGGCAACTCTGGTTCTGAGAATGTAAGCGACAAAATGAGAGAGCAGATCAGAGCAGCAAACAAGATATTTAGAGAGGGAAGCGAAAGAGAAAGTAGTTTCTTGGAAGACTTCTTTCTTTCTTCCAACAAGCAAGAAAAACATCACACAAATAATAGTACGAAATAATCATGTACAAATTGCAATACAAGCCAACATACTTATATAATGGTTTTTGGTGGTAGTGGTAGTTTGGTAGCTTGACGATAATCATCATCATCAACAACAACAGTAATAGCAGTGCTGTGATCAAAGAAGAAAAACAAGAGTGGTGGTTGGTGGATGGCATATGGAATTGTTTGGTATGCAGGTTTTTCTGCCGCTGATGTTGTTTGTTAAGAAAGGAAGGAAAACGAACTTGTTAAATAAAAGCGCGTGTACCATCCCATGCCATTGGACTCTTTTGGGAATGTCGCGTCTCTTCTTGATCTGCACTGCTGCTCTTGTTCTTGTTCCTTCGTTCTTGTTGTGTACGAGCTCAAGTGCTAGTTGACATGAGTTCCAAAGTGAATCGTCGACCACTTCTTCATAAGTCTCGAAGGAGTTTTATTATGCAATGGAACAAATAAGCTATGATAAAACTTACGGGGCTGTTCATTTATGGAGAAAATAACTATAATAAAACATGATAAACATAAAAAATATCATGATGGCAAAAGCCCGTTTTGTAGTGCATCAAAAGTACTCACAAAACTTATGAATGTTCCTCCCTCACTTGTGATAGTAATAGTACAAGCGACAAAGTCATCTAGTGCTGCAATTTTGCACAGCAAGTCACACTTTTTTAGCTATGCTTTCCCTTTGTCATCTTGTGTTTTTCACTTGGCTTCACTGCTACCGTTATACCATCAGGGAAATGTTGTAATGAATGATAATAATAGAAACCGTACGACATGCATAAATATATATATTTATAAAACATAGTTATGCTGTGTATGCCCAATTGCAATACTTCTAGATTTAGCAAGGATATAAGGGAATAGAGGCAGGAAAGATTAAGTAGTAGATGAACAGATTAAACTGAAGATGATAACTGGAAACAGCAAAAGAGAAAATTTACGTACTTCACTTGAGTTATACACTTCTTCAACTTTGTTTGCTTCTTGGTGTAGTTTATTATGCTCCTCTTTTTTTGTAACATACTAAACTTGACAATATATTACGGTTTTGATCTAAAGTCACTCATGAATGGTGGGGCATTGGGGACGTTTTTTTTGGGTGGCTTAAAATAAGGAGAGTAACTACATTAGCAAAAGTTTCTGGGTTGGGTACGCAAGTTTGGCTCTTTTTCACGCGTCATACAAAACAGTGAGGATTATGAAATAC
>JAQIWN010005313.1:0-10040 GCA_034699025.1 Entomobrya cf. arborea Gr-Col-00668 | reverse complement strand
ATCCCGCCAGTGATACAGCTTTTCGTTGTAACATTTCATAAAGTTTATGATCTCAACCTGACATTTACAATTTGAACCTGTTTTTCCGCTGCTTCCTCTATAAAAGCAATAACAATAAAAATACTGAACACCATATCATACAGCATGATACGGTTGGTTGCTGGTTTGAAGCAAAAATGGAAATTTCTACTTTTCACTGCCTATACCATGTATAATTTCACCGGCACCAGTAGTAGACTAGCGAGATCAACTTTGAATGGAATATTATTATTTGATACATAACTCTGGCCTTGTAGTAGTCATCATCTATGCTTTCACTTTACAAGGCATATACATTAAAACCTTACTCGTTTTTATTCCCTCCAACACAAACTTTCCATCTGACAGCTAAACCATTGTGATTCTAAGCTGACGTGCCCATACATTTAAATACATTCATAACCAAATTACTCTATTTCCTCACTACTTTCCACAGACAAAAAAACGCACATGTACCAAGAGGAAAATACACACGTGTCTTGTGTGTGTACTGTGTTATGTGCCTGTCTACTAGTGATACGCTAAGGTGATTTAACATTGTAAATTTCAGTTGAAACGTGCATTATTATTACACGGTCTCTACCCTCATACCATCAACATTCACATCATCATCATCATATCAAGCAGAACGTCAGGTTGGGAAATATGTGTGTACACTCCTCTAAAATACCTTTGTTCTTTCTTTTTCATTCAAATCTTTTTTTTGTACTCGGTTGGAATATGTTGGCGTTGGCAGCTTCCCCGTTTTCTCTGTGTTCTTTTTTTCAAAACAACATTTTCATTTGACCTCAATCCTCTGTGCACCTATATAACTGCTTTGTATGTGTATACGTGTGTTTTTAGTTCCTTTAGGCTCACAGTGAAATTGCTTTCCATATGCAATCGCACTATAATATCTGCAAGGTATACGAAAAAATAATGCATAAAATATGTACATTTCCATTACCCTTTTTATACTTTGCCATTTTCACTCAAGTTTTGATCATGTATATTTTCCAAGTCTACCATCCCACACCACACTGCACACTCTTTTCAGCATTTTCAACCAACTGGAAGATAGAATACATGTGTGATAGGACTGGTCTGGTGGTGTGGTTGTAATGGTGGTTGAGTCACCAAACGATGGAAGCAAAATGTGTGAGAGTAAAATGAAGTTTTTATTTTGAATCTGAATGAATGAACATGAAAAAGGCAAACGTAAGCGCTTGTGTAATTTTGCTGCTGGTATATTCTCTTGATATAGCTCAAACATTGTTTCCTCATTTGCCATTTCAAAGAAGACCATTATTATAGAGACCAACCTTGTTTTTTTACAAGTATTTTCTTTGTTAAAAACGGATTACGTAAAAAACTCAATAAAAATATCTATAAAATAATATCAGCAATTTTTCTGCTGCGTTTCCTTTTCTATTATGTTGGCTCACAATGAGATAATCATACGCTCATTCATAGACTTTCGTTTTTTTCACACTTTTCTGCTATTCTATTTGCTGCTTTATAACCGATGAGTTAACAAACTCGCCTGGTTTTTGCACGAATTTCAATTTTATTCTCATATTCTACGCTTTTATGCTGGAAAAAAAGATTGAAAGGACAATGAACTATGTTAGTAATACAACACAGCTGCAAATTGCCTTTCCATCGACTTGTTATTTTTAAAGACCGACAAGGTGAAAGCTTAATGAAAGTTATAAGAGCTTAAGCTCCGGAGACTAATATAAAGGCCATCAATGTACTTTGTGCTCAACAACAGCAGCAGTCAGTAAAAAAGGTATTATGTTTGCTTTTGTGTTCAAGGTAAAAATGCCAGTTTGTATTTTAGAAAGGACATTTTCCTCATTGGTAAATTAATACTTTTCTTCTTCTTGTATTTAGATAGCCCAGTTTTAGGTTTTTATTCCCTTTTGTATGATTCTTATTCTTGTGTGTATACTTACATTTTCATTCTTCAGGCAATTGAAAAGGATACGCTGATAATAATGAAAATATTTAGGCCATGTGAAGACTGCGTCTGCAGTTTCCTTCCTTTTTGAACTTTTATACAAAGGTAGAAAATAAGAGCAAAATAAAAGGAAGAAATTCAGTTGTAAAATCAAGGCAAAAACTCTTCCTTTTCTTTTGCTCTAGAATTTAGTTTGGTGAAATTGCAAGTTTGCAGAATTAGTATATGTATAGAAAAAGGCTTTCCGTAACAGTAACGGCAAGAATTTTTTGTCAGAAAATAAAGAGGATAGTCAAGAAGAGCGCGTAATGAGCAGACAGGAAGAAAAGGGGAACACAAGAAGAAAGTGAGTTTGAAGTTTGCATTCTACTGCTGATGGCGCTTTTCTCTCTGATCTTAGGTCTCTAGGAAAATGGTGCACATTCAATAATGTTATAAAACTCAGCTGCTGCCTTGATTCCGGTCCTTATTTCTATATGCCCTTATACGCTTACTCTTTTCAGGAAAAATTACATATTTTATGGGCTTATGTATGTACTATGTGGAGTTCAAAGTTACAACTATGAAATCCTTTCTGATTTTTTTGCCGTGCAGTTTTCATCCGCCTTGGTAGAATTACTGTATGGCCTTGTCACCAACCTCATTGAATGGCATCTAGTATACCGACTAGCGAGTTTTAGGAGTCCCTGATCTTGCGTTCAGCGCTATAATAGTATGTCCCGATAATATTATTAACGTTTTATGTGCGTAACATACGCATCAAACGTGTTCATACTCAGTACTCGGACTTTTTCTTTTATCGTTTTAAAAAGAAAGTAAAACTAAAAGTTTAGGAAAGGAAAGCGCGTTAGCAATATTTCATTCAAGTATTATGACCATGAGCCCTTTAAGTATCAGTGGAACTAACAGGCTTATAGGGGAACATTATCTCTCTTTTATTCCATGCCTGTAGACTGTAGATGTTGCACAGATATGTTTCTCTGTGTGTTAAAAAGTGTATCCTACATAAGCTTTTCGTTTTGCCAGCATTTTGGTCTCGTTTGACTGGCTTTTTTGCTCATCTCAACAGTAAAACATTTCTTACTGCCAAAAAATGTTGAAAAATATGTACGGTATATGCCTACATTGACAGCTAAATTATAGTCGCCGGTTTTTATATATTGTCATTTCTTTGCACATTTTAAGCTGGTAAAAAGCAGCAGAAATCCCGGCAGTGATACTTGTCTTGGTGCAATGAAAGTCGAAATTGAGACACGACTGCGACGGCAATAGAGAAATAAGTTATCTGAACGCATATCAAGAAGTACATGTATCAAACTATAAACTTTTTTCAAGTCTGTAGTAAAAAATGGCATGAGAGAAAGTAAAATGGAAACAAAAATGTACTTTGAAATTTTATTATTAGTGATATTAGCTACATGCATGCAAACGTAGTAAAATGTTGTATCTTTCTCGTTGTTTTACTATTTCATTCAAGTAGAGACTTGAAAAAATATGATGAGTAAAAAAAGATACAGTGGAAGATAATATCGTTGCATGATTATTATTGTTCTTGTGTGTGGAGTGGTGGTAAAGGAAGAGGCAGTAAATTGTGGCAGTCGTAAAAAGATAATGCGTATACTTTGGTGAGCATTAAAGCAATCAGGTCAATTATTTGGATGGAGCCTATCATCAAAAGTACTTTTTACTGCTTTTTTCCGGTGTGTGGTGGGTGGGAATACATGAATAGATGGGAATATACAGAAGCTTTCCCCTCGTTGTCGTGAAATCTTGTCATGCATGAATGAATCCATTCTTGTGTAGTAGTCTTCATGCATGTCGGTGGCCGGTTTGACTGTTTTTCTTTTATTTTACCTATCATATCATTATGCAATGTTGTTCCCCCCATTCCCTCTCCAAGAATTCAATATTGATGGGGGGAAAGGACAAGAAACGAAAGAGAAAGCAATTTTTTACTATTATGCGTTATTACATATCACGCAATCATGTCATGCATTGTCTTTTATTGCCCTAAAATGTCCGTACATCTGCTTTCATACTCGCCAAACCACCAGTCCACCATGGAGCATAAGTAATGTTCATTTTATTATCATAGTACACACATGAAGACATGCTATCCAGTCGTCCCAGTCACGTATTTCATCGTTTTATGTACATTTCAAAAACCTGCCGTGGTTGAGCAGATAATGTTGTAATGAGCCAAAAATTTTGAAGTCGGTTTGGTTGTTTCTGGTAAAGGGCATTTGCCCAAAAACACTACCAACATAATGATTTTCGGAACTTTGTGTAGAAAAGCAGCAGCAGGAGTCATTTGCATTTTCCTTCTCAAGTGGACTTAACATGTGCTAAATAGAGAGAATGAAAATTAAGTAACGTAGTGAGGAAGAGAGGATCAACACATTTAAATTGCTAATTAAGAGAGTGCCTGATTTACTACAGTGCCGCATCAGTAGTTAGTAAGGGTTGGGATGTCGGCTATTTTTGCATACTTGAGACTTAAAGGCCCGCACTCTAATAATCCCAACAGACTCCATCATGAGCTTTAGCATCACACAGTTGAATAACTGGCGGCATTGCCACACAGTCAACAGTGCCAAGCCAAGAAATGATCGATACAAACGATTAATTAATTTTGAGTATGCTTTTCCAGTCGTTTGGAGTCTTTATACGTTGTTGGTTGTCTCCACACGTAATGAAAACATTTTAAATGCATCTACATAACTTGTAAATATTTTGCTTGTTGTGAAGCATCATTTAACGTTGACCATGTTTTAGTAGAAAATGTTGCCAGTTTTAAATAGCTCTTGTGTATGTAGCTGAGTGAAGAAGCGATAACGTCTGCCAAAAATGATTGGCTCAAGTGAACACGTCTCATAAAATGGTCGGTTGGTTTTCCCAAGCACATTCATAAATTTATACAGACTTGTAATAGTTTTACATGAATACCAGTAATCCAAAAATATTTTGCTGAGCAAGCATATTATAATAAAAATTGGGAATTCATTTTTAAAGAATTACCTTTCATTTCGCAAGAGTGCTTTATCTTTCATCATGCTACTTGTATCAGATTATTGTTTCCTGATGATAAGCTGAAACTCCTTACTGTACTTTGTAAACTCACAGAAAACTTTTGATGCAACTTTTCTCCTCATGTACATTATGCATCTTTTTGTGAAGAGAAAACTTGTGAAATAGATTTATATTCATAATCAAACAAGCAGCATTTCTATTACATGAACATTATATGATATCTCGCCTTGTTACTGTAGAAAAGGGATTTTGGTTTGAGAAGGATCAAGATGAGAATAATCATTTGTAAACAGCACGAGAGCACCAACTGATCCTCATCATCGCGATCTTGTGCACGACTCTATAGCACGCTTCTTAGTGATGATCACCATGATCATCATCGTGTAAAAAGGGTAAAGCACCTCTTCAACTTTTTCAGTGCTTGTTATAAATAAAGTAGCAATACAAGGGAATAATATACAAAATACGTACAACATGAAAAAAATGAAATGTTGAATGGTTCCTGTCTGAAAAAATCTCCAGCCCACCTATCATCATGCTCCTCATCCTCTCCTCTTGGGTCTCCACTCACATTTATAACATCCAAATCCACCACCCAAACTCTGCACACTAGTTCAAAATATTATACAATGTTTTACTGCTTACCTTTTCTCTTCTTGTCCTGCTATTTTTCTTCTTTCTGAGACGCTCTGTTTCCAGACTGCCTCATCATGATCATCACCAATTTCATTTTTTTCTCCTCTTAAAAATCAAGTAGATAGAGAAAAGAGAACTGAACAGAGTTGAAGAGCCCCCACACACTTCACTTTCCTAAAAATATTATAATACCTACCATATTTTCAAGATATCTCCTTATAAAACATCTTAATATTTTCCTATCTGCCTCCCTTGGAGTCGTTCAGGGTATGCTGCTGTAAGACCAGTCCCATGTAATCTCATACAACTTGCTTCAGTGCTGTGTTTTTTCTTCAGTTTTCCCCGATTGTATATCTAACGTATTATTATTACTATTATTTTCATCATGATGACATGATGTTTTTGTAAAAGAAAGGGTAAAAGAAATAAGAAAGCATCTTTAAAGGCCACTTCACCGAGTATACTTGATAGCATGTGGACGACATAAAAAATATCTAATACATAATGACCCTACTTGCGAGAAAAAAATATATGTGTGTATATATTTGCATTTTATTCATGGATGTACCAGGAAAAGTTATATTGCTTTTTCAGAGGAGAAAAAAAAATGAAATGAGCACACAGCAACCCACGCAGAGAGGCATGTTGTGTTGTAGAAATGTGTAAAAGAGAAAAGCAAGGTTAGCTTAAAGTAGCAGATCTCCATGTTGTCGTCGTCATCGTCGTAGGAGAGAACCTCCTGACAGCCACTTAAGCAACGAAAGAATCTGTTATTAAGGCACTTGAGTTCAACTTGAGTTAGCAGAGTGGATATTATATACATAATATAGAGCATACTGGAAAAAAATCAATATAGGTTTTTTTCGGTTTCGTTGTGTTGGTGGAACTCTTTTTCATTCAAACTTGTATGGATTTTTATGGAACTGTTTTTGTATTGGATGATGGGGTGAGGTTTCCTGCTGTTTTGATACTATCGAAAATGTATGTATTTATGTATCATCTATGGTTTTGTTAAAATTAAAGAATGTTTGTTTCGTTTTTAATATTGAAAATTTGCTCCTTTTCAATAGAAATACTACCCGATATCAAGTGTAGGCTTAAATTGGATTTTTGGTAAGGGTTATTGAGCTGAAGAGCTTTTTAAAACGATTTATTTTTAAAATTTGTTTTGAAGTTGGTGGAGCATAACAGAGAGGACAAAACGCGACAAATTTGATGTACTAATTAAGTTGAAAAATATGGATTTTTCTCTTTTATGGTGGAAATTTATTTTCTAACGACTGTGTATAGAAACATGCCAGTTTACTAGAGTTTACTGGCTGGTTGGAGTATTCAAAAAATGCACGAGTTTTTGCTCCAGAAAATATATTACCTTTCCAGCTGCTCATATGCGTGCTCTCGCGTGCACATGCAGAGGTAAATCACTTCAGGACGCTGACTCAATTTACATTCTCTGTAAATCATGTCATGATTGTATTTGAATTTTCTCATCTTTCACGCATTTCGGATTCTACTAAATATGATGTACCCACAAAGTATGAAACTCAATTTTTTTTACCTATGGAACGCTTAACGGACCTTTTTTCGGAAGTGTTAAAAACGATAAAAATGTAGGTTCACCATTGCAAGCCATGAGTTATAATTTGGCAGCAAGCACGACGCTGGAGAACATTTGAATATATTAGGAAAAACTATTTGTCGCATTTCATTTCAATAATACACATGTTCTACAAAGCATAACATTACAATTTACAAGTAGAAAAAAATATATATATATCTCCGCAGTCAACATTTGAATTAAAATACGATGCTGTGGAAAAATAAGTATTCTGTTTGGTCGGATAAGGAGAAAAATGTTATGCATCATTTCTTTGAAATGTAAGGATTCTCATGTAAATATATGTATGTTTTTCATCTGTGATCTAAAACTCAAAACACATCCTTCGAGATTTTTCCCTATTGGTTTAAAAATCACAGAGCGACATATACTCTCTTAGAGCCAACAAGATGTACTTATATCGTCATCTCAAACTCTAAATCTATATTCATACATTCAACTATATTTTCTTTCATATTTCTCTTTGAATTTTCTACAAATGGAATCAAATAGAGTGTTCATGGTGAGAGAAAAGATTTGATTGTAAAAATCCGATCTGCTGAATAGTACATCGAAACAGATACGAGAAACCTGTACAAAACATGTTTATTGAACTAAAGCGACGACGATGTCTATGTGGAAAAAATATATTCTACTTCTGCACCTTTCACTTGTGACTAGAGTTTTGATCATTACCTCTTACATAGTTATTTTTTGTTTTTCACAACATGCTCTATATGTTACATGTTTAGCTGTTGCTTCACTGACGACTTGACTGCGTTTTGCAATCATGTCAAGTGACTCTTCTTATACGTAATATAATATACGATGATGAAAAAGGACCAAAGCAACATCCGCTGCCACTACTGTAGATTCTTGGAATATTTATTTATTTATTTTGTCAAATTCTTTCACTTTGCTATTTTCCTTCCCGTGAAAACTCTGTAAAATATATAGAGTCAAAAGAGAAATATTATCATCACTTTACTTGAGTACGTAGCCATCTTCGCATTTCTACAGAAGAGTTTATAGCACTTCATATTTTACAAAAAAGGGCTTTATTGGCACAAATAATGTATTACATTATGCTATATGATGAATCTTCAAACATTATTCAGCATATATGATGGAGTAAATTCACAATATAAAGAAAGAAAGCATAGAGAAATGATGATATATACAATTCAGTTATTCAGCAAAGTTACTCATCCACACAGCAAGCTCAGTGAGCGCGCCAACTGAAAAAACAGGATGTGCAATTGGATTTATATTCTATTTTCACGAAAATGCTGCATATAGTAAGCCATTGAGATCATCACGTACGCATTATTTATTTGGATTATGATGATGATTGAGGAAATTTCAAATACATTTTTGTGTATAAAATATTTTCCCAGGCACTTTTTGAATGTTCACTAAAAAATGCTCCGTATTTTTTCTTGCCTTTTCACCCCAAATCGTTCAAGTCGCCACATAGATTTGCTTGAATATATTGCTTATGTACATTCATATTTTTTCCTTTTGATGACAAATGCTCTCGCATGGTTGCATGCCTTTACAATCTCTCTTCTTCTCCAATAAGATAGTTGTCTTCCCATCTTTCTAGCTGAAGGTCTTTCTGATTTTCACATTTTTCTTTTTCTCCTTTTAAAACTCTTTTTTTCTTCAAAAGCGTACATGTACATACCTACTATATACATGTTTGCTTCTTTCATTTTCCTTCTACTGCTCCAGTCTTGCAAGAAAAATTCACTGTTCATTTTCTTCTCTCTATTAGACACACATACTTACGCTGTATTTGCTCTTATATGATTCTCCACCACCGCACGTTGTCGATTTGAAGAAAATTGTCGATGAATGTTGTGCCCTGTTGTGTTGCGAAGAAGTAGAGCTGAAGGGAAGCTCTTTTATTCCTGTTTCCTCGAGGACAAATTTTTCTATTATTCATGCTAAAGGACATTCATGTGAGTAGGTGTAGAGCAGCAGTGTTAAATGTAAATTGTTAACCTCCAGCATAAGCTTAAAATACACAAATGTACTATAGATGCTTTCATAAAAGCACAAACGAACTTGTTTACAGCGTGGCTCAGTACTCGCAATACAAAATAATATGCATACCTTTCTGCCTCGATATATATAGTACATTGAGTAATATGAGATTTTCAAGAGTACTCTGACTTTCGAGTGCCGACATATAATACAAATAAATATCTTTGAATAATACACATCAACATCCACCTTGTAATGTAAGTAATAAACTCGTATATTTACCAGAGAAAATATGCATTACTTCCAACAACCTTAAATTTATGGAATATATGTATGTCTCTTTCTGCCGTGGAAAGTATTGATGATATGACATTCTTTAAAAAGATGACATGTGCCAAAAAAGAAATTGAATTGCTTTAAGGAATCTTTGTCGCCCTCAGGAAAAATATTTACTTTTACCATTCTCGCCTTTCTCACACACTCATGCTTTTACTTTCTTTAGTCTGCCATTTTTTTCTTTCATGATGATAATATACACACTACACAACAATATTGAATTGGATCACATCACAAGCAGCGCTAAAGCATCAGTGAACGTTATGTATACGAGTTGTACTTTGTGTCTACATATATTTGATTTGCTAGCATCAGTGGATAAAAGATGAAATGGTTTTTTTTTCTGAAAAGAAATAAAGTCAAGTCGGAGTATTTATTTTTTCTCTCCTTTTTTCTCTGCTATGCAAGACAGCTTAGCTCTTGCAGCAGCACTGGAGTGTGAAGTGAATATTGTAGAGCGTCAAGCACACC
>JAQIWN010005312.1:0-10042 GCA_034699025.1 Entomobrya cf. arborea Gr-Col-00668 | reverse complement strand
AAAAATCATAATTAAGAGAATTGTGTAATGCATACGTCATTTTGTAAAATGGAGGAATTAGGCTAGAAACTTTGGATTAAAAGATGGGAAACGAATGGCATTGCAATATGAATTGTTGGACTTTTTGTGGAAGAAATAATAATGAAGGCGTTATATTTTGAGCGGCACGTTTAAACTATTTTGAAATTGAAAATGTATTTCCGCAGGATATTACGTCTATATGCGAGAGCGACGTGATCAATTGCGGTCTATGTACCCAGAGATGCCTTTCTATGAGATTATTCGACAGTTGGCACAGGAGTGGAATAATATGGATCGTGAAATTAAGCAGGTACTATTTAGTGATCAAATTGTGTTTGTTTAACTGAACTATTTTTGTGGGTTTTTGTGTGGTGGACTGTGTTGGATAGGGAAAATGTGATTTTGATTGAATTAATTTTGTGTGCAGAAATACCTGGACTCGGCGGAAGCTGACAAACAAAACTATGAGCGAGAGATGAGCGCGTACAAGAAGACTGAGGCGTACAAATCCATGAACAAGAGGAAGAAGAAGAACCACGCTCACGCAAATCAACAAAGTGGTCCTTTGGACATGAATATCTCAGGTGCGACTGGCAATAGTTCTTTCGGACATAACATTTCGGGCAGCTCAGCAATGAACATGATGAATCGCCCGACTCACATGAACCACGAAACGGGTATGGAAATACCAATTTTTACCGAGGAATTTCTCGACCACAACAAAGGTTCGTTTTCCTTTCGTCCCCTTTCTATCGAAAAACAGCAGCCAGCGATATTTTCTTTTTGTAACTCTTTCGTCAGATTAAAACATTTTATCCTCCTTTCTTCACACGTTAATTTTCTGATTAACGTTTTTAAAAATTTGACTACAACTCGAAGGAAGACCGTGCTTTTTAGATATTTATGCTTTGGTGTCATTTTCTCTGTATGATTGGTATTTTATTCCAATCAACTCCAACCCAACTCGTTTCTCGTCATTTTCCAATGGAGCTTGTCCATGAATGATTTGAACAGGCATTAGGGAAATCCCCACTTAACCTGTTTCCATTAAAAATAATATAATTGTGAATGGGATTTCCAAGTAATTCGTCACCAATGCACTTCGGTGGTCCCTAATGCCTTGCCTGTTGGATCACATGGCTTTTAAAGGTAAAAGAGATGTCTGTCGATGGGGATTTACGGGCGTCCAATTCAGCGTTATATCGCAATGCACCCGTTCGGTGGTTGTAAGGGTATCTGCATTCTGCATCTATTGAAAGTAGAACAGTGGTGATGGGGAAACATGATACATGATACTTCACTCTGGATTTTAATTAACTAAACTAATGTTTAGATTAAACTAGTATTATCAAGCTTTAATCTTTTGTTGCTTGCTTCATTAAATTCGGTACTTTTGGTACTACAATAATTGTATTGGGACTTTTTAATGCTTCCCTAAACTGATTGTGCATGATAATAGGGTCTAGTCTTTAGGTTGATTTTAAAAAAACGAAAATTCTTATCCAGATTAGTTTAATCTAACATTTTTGTATCTAATAACTTGATAGTTTTCACTGTTATTATTTTCTTAGTAATTTTAGCTGTTTTATTTGAGCCTTGCAAACTTTATGAACTAAATGATTCTTTCGAGAAATAGTGTGTAAGAAATATAAATAATGATAAATGATGTGATGAATATTAAGATGATAATTGGTATATTCTATGTCCCGGAAGCCTTTAGTAGTGGTTCTGTGAGTCTGTGAGCCAAACATTTTTTACGTCATTTTTTATAACATACAAATTCATGAAATATTGTGTTCCATCTTATGATGATGATTATGTGTACCTTGTACCTTTATCGTGTCACGCACACGCGGCGGTTCTTGCAACTGCTGACATCATCAATGTCACCAAAAGCTCAATTAAAGTGCACATGTGTGTGTTTTTCATTCCATGGGTTCTTCTACAGATTTGACGACCTCGTCATACAAGGCTACAACACAACAGATTTTTGGCTACGGCCGTTATATTGAAGGTAGGTTAAACAAGGAGAGTTTACAAATTTACCTTCATCCGCAGCATCAGTATTTGTTTCTTTTTTACTTTTCTTTTTATTTCTTTAAAAGCCATGTAGGAAAAGTTGGCCTTAAAATGAGTACTTGAAAATATGATGACAATTCCACGACTCGATTCCAATGATAAAAATCCCAATTTTTCAGCTGCCCTAACTCTCTCGATGTAGAAAATGGGATATGCGTTGTTTCAAAAATTTACCTGTAAAATGTCAGTCGATTTTTTTTGTCGCGTTCTCTGTTCCACTCTTACCGTTATTATAGTTCAACTTAAATTGTAGAGAAAGTTGTTTCATTTGTTTGCTGTTGATATTGTGACAGACTACCGTTAACTTTCTCCAAACTTTTCTTTGTTTAACCTACCGGACTTGTACTATTGGAGGTACTACTGTTAAGAATAAATTATAAATTATCTAGCAAGGCGACGCCATCCAAGACCTTCATGGACAGGATAGGGGAGTTCCTTTTGGATAAGCTTGTTTTTAATGTAATCTCTCATGCACGCCGGACAGTTAAGGAAAAAAATGGAACTTTGCAATCAATGGAGTAAAGTTTTAACTTGATATGTTGTGTATATAACTTTTAACTGTGGAGCATGAAGCATCGTTAATTTATTAAAGCCAAACTTTGGTTAGTTTTAACATTTTTGTACATATTTGAAATTTTCTTCGCGATGAATGTGATATTGATTCAAATTTTTCTATGGACTGGCACAGGAAATGGAACAGAATGAGTTGGGCAGATTTTCGATTATACTTATTCTACACAAAGAGTTTTTAAAAGGCAAAAGTACTCTTCCCTAGAGTAGTAGTCACTTCGAAATTCTATATATTTTTTACCCTTTTCAAAATGCTTATTCGCTTCTTAAATTTACATATTCATGTATAAAACATGTTTAAACTTATCTATGATTACTAATTGTCTTTACAGCTCGAGAATTGGAGCTTCGGGCATTGCGTAAAACGGTGTCTGAATGTGAAGAGCAGAACGCTACACTTCAGAAGCATGTTGAACAGATGCAAGCGGAAATCGAGAGGATGGAGCACGAAATGAGACAACAAAAATTACAAAATGAGATGTTGAGTCAGAACCTGAATCGACTTCGAAGTGTCCTGGCGTCAAGTTTTGCGTCACTCCCTTTACCCGGAACTCATGAGCCACCCAACATTCACACCATTGACAAGTACATGAATGAAGTTAAAGCAATGCAGGAAGCCAATTCAGTTCATTTCGCCCCATTCCTGAACAGAGTCAAGGATATCATTAGTAGACTAGAGTTATAATGTTTTGTCTTTTTTAAAGAAAGAAATCTCTTATACTTCGGATATCTCCATATTTATAGTTATGTACAGAATAAGGGTTACTATTTTTTAGTTAGTTGTTGTATCTTCTATTTTTTACCCGTCAAATTTAGCCCTTCGCGTCAATGAATGTAGTGTTAAGAGTCTTCTAAATATTTTACATCAACAATGAGTTTGAAAAATCTCATCACAACAAAGCATTTTCTTTTAATGAAATTTTTAGATTGGTTTTCATTTTTTCGTGTTAATTATTTGGTTTCATTTTTGTTGTCTTTTTGATTTTATATAGTAAGCAGCCAGGTACATGCAATGTTATTGCCTTCTGTGATGAAAAGCATACATCATATATACATACATATAACTTGTAGGGTCCTTCGCACTGAAATCAACATATTAGATTAAATACTATTCCTTAAAGATCAGAATTAAATTTCTTCTGTACACGCAGTATTTTTTTCAGATCACTTCTTCTTATTCTTATCAGAAATATATTATAGGGATACATTGTTAGGTTCTTGTGGCTTATCTTCATCGAATGCAATACTATCGTCAACGTCATTTTATGATATCCTTTACTTGATCCTTTCAACCCTCACCTTCCCATTCTCCCATTTTCTCCCCACGTCCACGCTTTTTTGTTTTCGCGAAGTCGTCATACCAGCTCTGCAGCGGTCACTATTTTTTTGTTTTCAGATATATCCAGTTCTTCGGAATTCCGAACAGTCTAACTACTAGATGATTGACCTCTGCAGCCTGTTTTGAATCAGAGCCATTGCTCGTTTCCTTATAGAGAACCTACTCATGAAATATGATTACTTAGAAGGCATGATCGATCAGAAAGGGAAATGGAGAAAAAGATCAGAGGGCGAAGCTGCTTCTTGTTCATAGAAAATAAATCTTGTCCCAAAGATTCTCTTGTCGTCAACTAGGATTGGGCCGTGTGATTGTGACGGGATTTATTTAAGGCTCTCATTTTTCGTAAAAATAACAAAAAACAAAACAAAAGAAATTCGTCACGAGCAGAGTTGTTCAAAAGTTCTGAAAATTTTAAAAGGGCAGCCATTTTTCCAGTCCAGTCATAGTTTAAAGCAATTTGCTTATTCCTTAAAAACAAAAGAAATTTATTCTTTCAAAGTAAACACTTCTTCCAAAAATAGTAAACTTGCAGTTCTCAATCATTTGCTACATTTAGTATGCTATATTATAGTTTAAAATAGCATAAAAGCTATATTGACAAAAGAAATCAAGACAAAAAATTTCACCTTTGAAAATCGAGATTGTTTGAGTGTGACTTTTGCATAAATACTAAATTATTATATCTGTTGTATATACCGTAAAAATGTTATAGTATAATTTACTATATACAACAACGTCAGTTAAGTCTCTTGTTAAAATGACACATATACTGCTGTTGCTACTATAATTTCATTAGACAAGCAGAAGTATAATATAATTATTGTCAAATGTACTTATGTAGATTTAAAAATAAATATAATCCCAATATGAACAGTTGTGGTGAAGTCAGTAGTAGTCCAGCAAATAACCTTGATAAACATAGACCGTTGAAATAGTAATACATATTATGTATATGTACGAAAAGTCTTCAGTTTTAAAGTAACAAGTTTTCCTTACAAACAATATGCAGCATTTACATAAAATATTTAAACTTTAAAAAGTACAGTAAAATTGTCTTCTGATGTAATGAACAAGTTGTATGTGTATCCGAAAAAAAAAACATTTCTACTGAAATAAATTACTGTTTAACTTTTAGAACAAGGTTTATTACTGAAATCGATTAAATGCGAGAGACATTTACTCTGTGAAAATGTTGTAGTCTTGTAATGCTTAGCCAAATGAATATTCATATTAATTGTATCATTGTAAATTTATGACTGTTATTGAATTGTTATTCTTATTGACTATACCTTTTACTCCTACTGGCAGTACAGCGGATTTATAATACAACATTAATATTGAAGTACATAAAATATAAACGGTTCATTTACAAAAAGGTTATTCATTTTTAACTTAAAATATAATTATTTAAAATGTGTAATGGTATAACAAACTGAGTGTAACTTAAATGTAAAAATCAGCCATCTTTTTTTCAGTTTAATCTTTTGTTAATCTGAAATGTTTAGGCAGTTTTAAAACAAAGCAATTAATCGTGATGTGGGGTAGTTTTTTGAAAGGAAAGAATGTGAATTATATATATATTATTAAAAAAGTAATACAGTCCAGAGTTATCACTATGCTTTATTTTGACATGCGATATTCTATGAGGTGATTAAGCTAAAGATAGATTATAGTATAAAGAATAATAGTTTTAAGAATATGTGTATGATATAGCTATAGACATTAAGGAAAGACAACACTGACCTCAGGCATTAAGCTCCAGTCGAGCGAATAATAAACTTTAAGTTGTCAACAACATAGTGGTCTTCAATAAAGATAACATAATATGCAAATCAAATCAGGAACCTTTAGATTTGTTAAGTACACATATAATATAAAGTTTTCTAGTGTTAAATATATATTTAATGAAAAACTGTAAATAAAATATAGATTTTAGTGCATACAAACCAGAGACAAACTCCTCGTGACAGCCTACAAAATATGTTGTATAATATGTAGAGATGCATAATTTTTTATGTATGACGGCAGTTATAGTCGTAAGAGAGATTTAATTAAATTGATTATTGTTATTGTTGTTGATATTGAAATCATTTGCAATATTATATAGACATAATTTCATACATACATATTAAATAAATATTACGGTAAAATATAACTGTTGTAGCCATGAAATAGTAACGTGTGTAGTCATCAACAGAGTATGTAATTCCGTTTATCAAAGAACTTTTTTTTCATCATTGAGCTGTAGCCAACTTGAGAAATATAACCTTATTTATAATACAAGTTTTTTGTGTAAAAAGAGTGTACAGTTCTTAAATTTTTTTAACTATTTATGTTGCTATTTTGGTACATACTGGTTAACAATGGATTTACTTGTTAGAAAGAGAACTGCATGGTACACACGTACAAATCACTCGATATAAAGGTTATTATATGTGGTTAACGTTAAATTCAAATACAAAAAATGGACATTGGAATATTATTGGGAATTCATTGCTAATTTAAAAAAGAAATGGTTTTAGTTTTCCTTTACACATCCATTTATAATATTCTTTACTGAGTTCGAAACTTTTACCACATCGAAACCTTTGTTCTTTGCATTTATATAAAGATAAATTGAAACGAGATCATATTATTATAAATACGTAGTGAATTGTGCATTTATATAGCTTTTAAAGCCTGGATGATTGTTACAAACAAACCATCAAGTTTTCTACTGTCAGCTTTTATGTTGTTTCTAGAATGAAATGGTGAATAAAATTAAAATTGTAGAAACAGAAAATAACTTTATGCGTAGTATTTTATTTTTTAGCGAAGAAAATATACTGCTTACGTGGAGCATAGCATGAGTATCAACTCAAATAAGACAACTATTTTAAAAATTCAATTGGTTTTATCCAGTTTAATTTGAATACTTAAAACTCATATGCATGTTCTGTATATAACTTTAGAAGGCATTACTCCGTAGAATATTTACCTAGGATGCTAAATTAGGCCTTTCAGACAGAAGGACCAATGCAAACATGAATGTGTGCTACAAATTCCCAACTCCTCAAGCATGCATTTCCTTCTTGTGCATAAAATCCCGTACATTTAGCATCAAAAATAGATTTTAAGCCAAAGGGAACAATGGACATATCGAATCCATCACAGTATTTGGGTCGAATATGAACCTTTAACTGTAGTACCTAAAGCAGTTCCCTGTATATGCAGTACCTATCTATGGCTTGATCACTTACTGCAACAACTAAAATACATTTAATGAAAGAATATCATTCAAAATCAATGAGTACATAAACATGTTAAGTTCATTACTATTCATAGAAAAAATGCATAAACAATCCTTTTCCATCATGATTTTTTTCCTTTACCGTTGACTATTTTTTAAGATTTTTTAACCAAGCTCTAACTTCATTCTGACAAGACTTGCATTTTTAGTCGAGACGTTGACCTGTTGAGATACATTTTTTTTCTGTCGCCTGTCAAGCCTTCTACCTATTCAAAATGCAGGGAGCATTGTTAGCCGTAATCTTTATTCAAATAATTGGTAAGTTTGTGATTTTCTTTTAACGCGTCATGTAACCAATAAATAAAGTATAATCATTACAAATGTAAGTTTTTTCATCCAATTTACAGCATTTTGTCATGCAATTCTACCAAAGTTTCCAGCACGTCTACAGGAGCTTCCACAATTCAAAGGAAAGTATACAGGGAAAATTGTAGGAGGGGAGCTTGTGGAACATTGCGGCGATTTCCCTCACCAAGTGTCCATTCAACGCAAGTCGTTGATGACCGGAGGATTTTCTCACTTCTGTGGAGGAAGTATCGTTAATAAGGATTATGTCCTTACCGCTGGTCATTGCGTCAACGGAAGATCAGCCTCTGCCATCTCAGTAATTGTTGGTACGCATCAATTGGATTCATCTGGAAAGAATGGTATTCGACGAAATGCTGCGGCCATCACTGTCCATGAAAAATATAACTCAAGGGATGTTGACTATGATATCGCTTTAATTAAGGTTAGTGAATTACATTTTTGTAATTACAATGTAATCTTTTTTTAGCTTCCATACATTCCTGAACAATGTTAATAATATAAGCCATTTTTACTGTCTTCTAATCAACAGCTCGAAAAGTCGTTGGATTTGGAGCACGATTGCATTACCCCAGTTGGTTTACCGCAACAAGGCCAAGATGTCAAAGCTGGAACAATGTGCTATGCCACTGGATGGGGTACTACTTCTGAAGGAGGTTCTACATCATCCACTCTTAGATCAGTTGGTGTTCCAATCGTTAGTCAAGCTTCCTGCCAAGAAAGTTATGGAGAAGATGATATCACTGATAGAATGATTTGTGCTGGACTTAAGGATGGCGGCAAGGACTCCTGCCAAGGTAAGCAAATTGGCTTTATATTTTTAAAATCAGTTTGTGATTCGTATTCTTTTTTTTAAAATCAATATGCATGCAAAACGCATTTTGTCATTAAAATAATATTTCAATGTTTTCGTATTTTCAGGCGATTCTGGCGGCCCCTTAACCTGTAATGGAATCCAAGTTGGAATTACATCATGGGGCTATGTAAGACAAATATACATATTATTACTTGTTCTTTTTTTGCTACATGCCTGCACACTAAGATCTATGAAATGCGAATTCAAATCTTTATTAAGCTAATTAACTTTTTTTTTACTTAACTATAATTCAGGGTTGTGCACGACCAGATTTCTTCGGAGTTTATACACGAGTTCCACTATTCAGTGATTGGGTTCGCTCTCGCATTAACTAATAAACGATTAATTCATCGGATTTTCAATTTTTGTTATGATTATTTGGCCATCTTATTTATTATTAGGTTTAAGTAATAGACTTAAAGATAATTTATTGTAAGCTAACTTAATTTCATATGGTTCTGTTATTTTTCAATCAACTTTCATTTTCTTGTGCTGTGTTTTTGATTTATGAGTGTCTTCAAACATTTTTATTATTTTGGAATTTTTAAACTGCTGACATATGACAGCACATTAAATTATTTGTTGCCCTATATTTTATATGATGATGATCAAACTACGCTTCAATAAATATGATTGTTATATTTTTAATTTTTCAACAATTAGTGGGATTATGCGGATTTAACAAAGCTGTTTGGTGTGGAGTGTGTGGTGTGGGTGGAAGGGGGATGCTGAAAACATTTTTAGCTAAAAAATACGCCATTGATTCGCTACTCATGATACCCCGCCATCTGTGCCGCATAATGCGTAAGCTTTTAGCTAGAACATAATAGCAATGCAGCAGTAGTGTAAGAAACCGATGCATCATTCACCATTCTTAGCAGATCAGTTGTTGTTGTTTTCATATATACATTGAACGTATAGAGAATGTACATACGTCTTATACAGGTAAGCTAATACTATGACTAACACTACCGTACATATAAAACAGTTAAGGGTGGTGGTGTTGTAGTTGTAGTCGGGTGCAAAAGGACTACAAAGTGTTTACTGCTGCGACAATTAAGTTAAATTTAGCAGTGTGAAAAAAGAATATTCCTTTATTATGGCGGATCGTGATCGAAAAGCAGAATTGGAAAGGAAAAGGGCAAAGTTAAATGCTCTGAGGGAGGAGAAAGAGAGAAAGAAAAAGGAAAAAGAACAACTGCTTAAAGCTCAGGTAAGACTTTACACAGTTTCTTATGACTTTGACTTGACATTTACAACTTGCATTTCAAATACAACATGATAAGTTGAAAAATGGACTTGTTCTCAACTCAAACCCTGGACTATCTCTCTGTAAAATTGGAATGTTTACATTTTATACTATTATGTCTCGAAAGTAGTTAGAAACGCCGGGAATGAAAATTAAATAGATCAAATTTTAGTGAACTAGACCCACCAAAATTGTTTTGCTTACGCTATTACTACCGACCGATGGGTGGAACTGCGAATGATCATAGTTTTTAATCGCACCGTTTGATAAATCTGTTGAAAGATGTAATTTCGTTTAAAAAAAATTGATGCCATAAAATGAGATACTTTAGAT
>JAQIWN010005311.1:0-10043 GCA_034699025.1 Entomobrya cf. arborea Gr-Col-00668 | reverse complement strand
GCTACCTCAGTTGATGTGTTTTTCTTCCGAAATCTTGCAAAAGGAGACTTCCATTTTTTCTTTGGTTTTAGATGAACAGGCTTAGATGAGCCTATGGCAAGCATCTCAAATAATGTTTAGATGTTTATGTAGATACTTTTGTTTCGAAAACAGGAAACGATGAGACTTTATTAACTTAAATTTGAAAAACTTTTACGGTTTGTTTCACGCTAATTTTTTCAATAAAAACCTGCATATATTTTCTTGCAAATTTCTTGTTACTTTTATTTTTTCAACCACAGAACAAGTTGACCACACGAATAAAAATAAAGTAGTCTAACCAACGAAGTATACTCAACTGCAAGTATAACACTTTTATGGAAAAATTCTCTAAATCGCAAACTAATTTACACATACATAAGTTAGTTAGTAATAAAATCAATATATTGCCCTTGACTTGAGCTTATGTGTTTTTAATCGATATAACTATAAAAGTGACACTTGGATATTGTAATCGAGCAAACGTTTTTGAATAATTTAGATGTTTTTCTTTGTTTCTAGAAATTATGGGACAGTCAGCTCTAAGCATATCAATATTTATACGTATCGCACTATTCAATCTGACTTTTACTAGTATTGCTATTCATGAACAGAATATACAAAACCAAGCTGACAATTAAAACCAATACTTCAATTATTCTGCGAAGTTAATATAGTCAAGCAAATATTTGGTGACAGGCGAAAAAATAATGCTAAATAATAAATTTATAAAAGCCTTTTTCGCCTTACACTTTCATTTAGTAGTGTGGGACCGAATTTTCAGTTTTTGTAAAATAAATAAATGAAGAATTCTTACACAAAAATTTTTTTTAATCAGACGTTTATGTAATTTAAACCTACACAAACGTAAAAATATGAATTATTTACTTAAAATTAACTAAATTGATTTACAAATAAAATTTTATCGTCATTTCTTAAATGAGTATCATTTTTAAACCTAACAAAATATTCACTTTCGTAACTTATTATCTTTCATGTAAATTCACTTCAGTGAAACCCAACGTCTCATAGGAAGGTGGTGGGTCATTATGTATAACACGTTGGGTTGTAATGGTGGTAGAATTTGTTCCATGAGCCATTGTATTGTTACTAGTTCTAGTAGTCCAAACCGATACTTGACCTTGTTGATTTGTTATTGGTGCAGCTTGTGGATAAAAATCTATAAATATGAAAATAATTTTTTATACAAATTCAATATTTTTTTAAAAATCATATTTATTTACTTACTATTGGGAACAATCAGTTGAGGTGTATTCCCTATGTAGATCGTTCTCCTGTGTAGTTCTTCATTACGTCTTTGGCAACAAATCACTAATAATCTTAATAAAATTACTAATATTATTAGTACTATAGGTACTATAAATAAGTCGTACATCTTAACAGGTCAAACAGTAAAAATACTTAATACTAATAAGTGCTGTGATTTCCAGCTAAAATCTGTTTATCGCTATTTTTAAGCAGTTATTTTAAACACGAAATTCAACTTTTTAATTTGAAATTAAAAATAATACTCTTGACCGCTAGTTCGTAGCAACACGAATAAAGTACAAAGTAGCTTAATAAGTGTTATAGGTATACACTTTAGGTAATTCCATTGTTCAAGCTGTATCAATTTCAGCTTTGACGTTGTTCGTTATCAGTATGAGATAAGAGTTTTAGGGAATATGTGATGTGTTTAATGTTAAAATATTATACTGTGCTGGTTTATTTCCATGACATTTAGTTTATTAAAAATTGGATTCACGTTTCATGAGCAAAACCTCTGTATAATCATAGTACTACGCGTTTACCTGTAATAAGTTTGTTCTGTATATTCATGTAATCAAGTACCCAAACAAGCGTAAATTAGTCATTATATTAAAGTTGGCTTATCGGTATTCATTGACGTGATTTGTTTTTAAATTAATTTATTGGTCTGTAAACTTCACCTAGTAAGCAGCATCAAAACATGATTAACTTTGCATATTGAGACACTATTTTTGTAAAAGAAACTATTTTCATGGAATAAATATTTTATTTTTATATAATTGGTGACGTTTCTAAGCATATATAAAACTTACAAAGATTATCAAAGTCGGAAATGAGTACTTGAAAGTTATTATGCTGGAAATCCTAATGAGTTATATGGTGGTGGTGGCTCATCCAGTATTTCATGATGTTGTGCAGTAGTTGTTGTGGTTGACGTTGTTGATACGACAGAAGAAACAACAGGTGTTGATATAGTACTTGTGGTCCAAACGGCTATATGACCACTTTGTTCCAAATGTGTTCCATTTCTGTTCATTGGTCCTGAACATACATGTAGGAAATTTAGAAAGTAAAGAGAATTAAAATTTATTTTTGTTGTTTTATGTTTCATATAACTTACGTCTCAGCACTACAAATTGTGGTGCGATGTTAGTTACAAGTGTTCTACTATGTGGCATTTCACCTCGCCTACAACAAACTTGTAGGCATATGAGTACCACAAGAACAAAAAATATGGTAAGAGATAGTGTTATAATTGTTTGCAGCATATTTATAACTAAAATTTAGATGAAGGGTTCGAAAGGTAATTATTTTAAATTTTGTTGTTGACTAGATTTGGATAAAACTCTAAAATCTGTGAAGATAAGTCAATTTGTTAGCGACATGTTTAACGACAAACATTCGATGATCACACTTATTACTTACCGTCAGTTGAATAATGTTACTTTGGATTAGGTAATCTGGTACGTATATATTAAATATGGGACATATAATATCTACAACGGCTACAGATACATTGATGAAGTTACCAAAATGATATGCGTAGTTTGATTGAATGACAACCTTAACTTTGACCATGGTGATGTTATCTTTTATGATAGACATAAAAATACTGTTTACTTACATAAATTTCTAAGGCAAATCGTCATTGAGTACACTGCAGTGGAAACGTAAATACTCAAAACAATATGATATGATGTGATTTGTAGGTTTTGATTCTTAGGTCATCCGATGCAAATAACTTCATTTGGTACAAATATATGAGTTTTTATCGTTTTCAGCAAAATAATAATTAAACGATAGCAGAAGCGATATTGTTCAAATCAGTATGCTAAAATACCATTCGTTTAAAGCAAGATGTTTATTTATGGTAAATGTAAAAAAATGAAAGAAGTTTCAAATTTTAATGTTACCAAAGGAAAATAAACTTTTATTCTATAAAAATAGTTCACGTTGGGCCAATTATTAAGTTTTTTTGTATAATTCGTGAACTGTTCCCAGTTATTGCAAACATTAAAAATAACCTGGTTGAAACTTAGCTTTGCGTGCTGTTTTAAATACAAAAAAACTTTTAATTCAATTTATTTCAACGTTTTTTAGCCGCATTCTGTTGCCTAGTCACATACAACTAGTAAGCCAAATGCGTTTTATTTTAAAATAAAATATTTCACGATACTACACTCTCTTCTTGATGTTATAATTTACTTTGATGAATTTATTGGTATATCGACGTCCGTCAGATTTGCCGTAGATACCATCAACTTTACTGGGGGTAATACATCTGGCGACGATGATTGACTTGATGTGTTCTTCTTTTTAAATCTTACAAACGGAGACTTCTAACTCATTTTGGATTTTAGGTGGACTGGTTTAGATGAGCCCATGGCAAGCATTCTCGGATGCGAGTGGGTTGTACGTACTTTAAAATTTAAGTAGTTTAAAACAAAATTTATTGCAGAACTTCAACAAATAGCAAATTAGTATATTGAGAACTTAAATTGTTTTTATTAAGTTTACTTGGTAATTCAATGCGTTAAATTTAAAAAATGTTTTAGTTTTTTCTACAACGAGAGTAAAATAAAACTAATCCAAAAGGCTGTTCTCGAATAACTGATGTTTTACTTATAGTAATATTAGTGGTATACAAGAAATAAAATTTAGAAATTCACCAACTAATTAACAAATATATTAGTGAGCAAGCAAAGAAATCAATATGTGTTACCCTTGACTTTATGCTGTGTTTACTCAATCGATACGACTGAAGAAAAGCTGCTGAGATATAAAATGTCAGCTCCAGTATTTTGAATAATTTATTTGTTTACTAGAAATTGTGACTTTTAGCTTTATTCCAATGTGGAAAACAATAGATTTTTTTTTGCTTTGGTATGGTAATTTATCTGACAACGAAATTATCACTTTTGCCGAATAAAGTAAACATGAATATCAAACGATTAAAGCAAGCAACGCTGCTTGTATAGCATGCTTGTCTTTTGGCTTAAAAAATCATTTGATTTAGAACGAAGCAAATTGAGTAAATATTGAGCTAAGACTTCAGAATAAAGAACAAAAGTACTGGAATTGTAATGCTTGGCAAAACATTGCCAGGCTACGTGTCTAAAGATGCATTAAAACAATAATAATAAAATTTTATGTATAATAGAAATACTAGAAATTTTCGACTTAATAAATTTAAGTTGAAGTTGAAACGAATATTTGATACTTAGCTTTTTCTTTTCTTTCATTTATGTATTGGTGGAAGTTTTTGTAACCTCAACAACGGTTAGATTTACAGTAGCCACCATTACCAGAACTGTTGGCAAAACAATTAATGTCGGTGATGGGCTTGGTGATGAGTTTTTTGTAAGCCTTGAAAATGGTGATATCCATGTTAGCTTGGATTTTACGCAGACGGGTTTGGTTGAGCTTTTTGTTGGCATTTTTTATTGAACTTATTTGCTTTCAGTTCGATAAGTGTTTGGGGCAAAATTGTTTTGTTCGTTAAACAAAAAACAAAACTAAAATTTAACAATAATGATGAGCATGTGACTAACTTACAGTTTTTAAAGTTTCTTTGCGATAAATATTTGTCTTTGCTTTTTTATATTAAGTTTTATTCATATAGATTCCTACGTTGAAACCTTTGACATATTAAAAACATTTCTAACACGATGAACATTAAACCAGCAACTGTAATGTCATGAAATAAATTTAGCTTAATATTTTACTTTATTCGAAGAAGGTTTACAAAATCAAAAACTAATGATTAATTCTAGCAGCTCTGACATTATTCAGTTTTGCCTCTGACTTCGGTACAACCAAAACGGTTCCAATTATATACTTAAAATAATGAATTATTTTAATTCGGAATATTTCATTTGTTTACCGTATTTCTAAAAACTATGATAGACGTTTAGTTCCATACCAACATATATTTACATATGAACATTTGAGTATGCGTCAATCAGGTTCCACATTATATCACATTAAATGAACAAATGGGATATAAACAAACATTCAACTTAAGAAACATGTATTTGAAATATTTTTCGTGCTTGGTAAAGCATATATATCATGATTTGCAATGAAAAAATGATAAACATTTAAAACTATTTTTTAAATCCAACCTTGTTTTGACTACAATAGAACCTGAAAGTATACATACCGCAGATATTATAAATAAATCCATAAGTGTAATTTATTTTAAACTTGTTTAAGCCTAAACTTAGGTCTTTTTCAGACCTTCAGAACTTTTACAAATACTACTACAAACCCTACATCAAAGTTTATTCTCGAATTTTTATTAAAACTATTGGCATGTGTAAACTAAAAAAATACGTTAAAGGAAAAGTTGTTATAAGAGCCATTTTTGGGCTAAAATTCAAAAAAAAATCTTTCTGTGCTTATTTTTGTTAAGCTTATCGAATAATGTAAAACGGTGCAAGTTTTGACCAAAATCGACCACCCTGAAGAAAATTATGGCCCGTCAAAGTTGGCCAAAAAAAAGTCGAAAATTTTCGACATCCCAATTTCAAAGTTTAATAACTTCAACATTTCTCCGAGTAAACCAACAATCAATATATCATTAGAAATTGTATGGTTTACTTATTCTATTACACATATGGCATAGCCCAATTACGTGGCTGTGTAGCTTTCATAGGTTGATAACTACGTGGGAGTGGCCAAAACATTTTTAAACAGCTTAAGCATGGAGGGCACACAGCGAAATTAAACAACCAATATGTCAATAGAATCGCCTTAGATCACTCTATAGTTGATGCAGAATTAAATGGCTAATTCTCTCTGTAGACTGAAAAAAGTTAATTTTTGTGACTTTTTTGGTACCTATTCGGTATCATAGTCTCCTTGATGTGCAGTTACTCAGCTCAAAAACCGAATAAGCCAATTAGTTCTGAATCAACAATAGAGTGATGTATGGTAACTCTATTGATATATTGCACGTGTAATTTGGTTAAGTAGCCTCTGTGCATAACCTCAATTAAATTGGTTAAAAAATTTGGACGCCCTCATGTAGCTGACAGTTTTTCAGACTTTTGTATCAGCTTATGCACAGAGGCTACTCAAGTAATTTGTTTAGAAAGCGCGTGTGAAAGCTTCCATTATATCTGTGACATAGTTGTAGTAACCATTGATGAATACCTAAGCTTAGCGTATTCCGTCATCTAAAATCTTATACAATTATTTGGAAAAAAAAATATTATTTTAAAATATAGTAGAAATACATGGGGTTAAATTGGTAGGACAAAATAGTTTAATCCGAGCTTTCAAAAACTTACAATTTTCTTCTTCAGCGAAATACATGAGCAATAGGAATTTATGGGAATGTAAGTACTTCTCATTCAACTTAAAAATCAATTCTAAAACAATTTCCCTGTCCAAAACTCAATTTTGTTTGTAGCACAAAAAAGAATGTTCTCTGTAAAACAAATCGAATAAAAGCCCCAAATCTTTCATTGTCCATTTTATGAAACTCCCCAACACTTATTGCAATTTCAGGGCAACTCTTAAAGAACCGTCTAGACCATTTACTATGAGCCCAGCAGTTTACATCTAGAAGAATTTTTCTAGAAATTTTTATGGGCTTGCTTCCCATTCTCAACACCTGGCAACAAGTCCCTGCTGACCCAATAAATAGCATTCCAATGATAACCACTACTGATTTTGGTAGACCTTTGGCAAAAACCAATAACGTATACAAAAGGGTAATAAGTCCTAATCCTCCATAAAACTGAATAGCAGGCCATATGTAAAACTGGAAACACTGGTTACTTAAAATCACCAATATTTGTGCTCGGCGATAGAGACGTCCAACATGTTCCTTGTGAACACTGTCACTAAGATACCTTGTATATCTTGAAATAAACCTTTGGAAGTCAAATAAAAATTAATGGAATTCAAAAATTTCTTCAGACTTAAATTTTTTTAGAAAAATTTAATGTAACATACCATACATTTTCCAATGCGATACTGATCTCTTTCAGGGTTACTAGACAAGTTGACGATACAATGGGACAGGTAACAGCAATAACAACCACAAATACAATTTGTTGCACTATCAGATATAATCGAAATAAAATTGATTTACAAGTTTTAAAAATAAAACCAATACGAATATCTTCATGTAGACAAGGTAAAATTGTAACAACTGTTGGTAAAAATATAAGATAAAATAAGAACATAGGGACTGTGCACACTATTATCAAAGAATAGAACTTGTCTGATTTACGTTTGTAAGAAAATCTACCCTCGTTTAGTTTCCGCTTGGCAGAGTTTTGCACGCACAAGTATTTCCACAGTTTTTCAAACTCACTAAGATTTCTTTGAAATTCATAAGCGCAAGAGTATGTGCCTATTTTTGATAGTAGTAGAAATTCGTGGTACAAAATTGTAGAAATATTTTTCGCTGCTTTTGTTGTCAATCCACGATACAATTCATAACACGACAATAATATAGATGTGAATAATATAATACACCAGCCGCATTTTACCTTTATACTGATATGCCTTGTTTGCAAAATAAATGGTGCGTATTTATTTCCTCGTTTTAAATTCATAGGAAACAAATTTAGATATTTGCTTCCAAAATTGTAAAAGTGTGACATTAAGCGAAGTACGCTTGTTGTAGCCATATTGTTAAGTAACTGTTTATTAAAAATTTGCTATTGGTTTTTCTAAAGTTATGTTGAACAAGAGGGGCTGTTGTGTGGTAAATATATTTTGGAATTTGATAATGAATTGAATTTGAATATATCAAAAATGTATACAGGTAGTGTTTTAAGTAGATGGCTGATCATTCAAAGACAAATATTCTACAACATACTTGGAATAAAATAATTTGACTTGTTGGGATTAGTAGCATATATATTTGTCCTTATTTCGACTAATGTGTATTGATGACTAAAGTTCGAATTTTTTATCGTATTCCAACTCAACATAAAGAACACGTCAGCTTAGAGAATGTCGAGGAATTAACTAACAAACGAAACATATATATTACGTGATTTTCTAAAATTATATACTAGATATTTTATAGATATATTCAAAAAATGTTTTTGTAAATTTTCAAGAATAAAATTACTTCATTTCAATGAAAGACAAAACTCAAATTGAAAACAGCGTATATCAAGATGACGAATACAAGTTCACTGAATTAAATATTAATTTTAAATTTTAATTTGTACTTGATTTTGGGATGTCCTAAATATTTCCTGTATTTGTTGCTAAGCTAGAAGTCTTACTTCCAATACTTCAGTGACCAGCATTGCTATGTAGATCTATTTAAATAAAGAGTCACAAACAAACAAAATTTTATTTTTTGAACTACTACAACAAACAAATTCACACCAAATGTTTTGGAGCAGAAAACAGTAAACTAATGCTTTGTCCTGGTGCATGAAATAATATTTTCTGTACTAAGTATTTTTATAACATTGCTTTTGTGGCTTACTTTTGGGCATCATGACATATTTGTAAAATAATTAAGATTAAATATTTCTGTAAGATTTTGGACAATATTCTGATCTTGATCTGTTTAGTACGAAGTAGCTTAATATTTGTATAATATTATTCGCCAACTGACAGAATTAAAAACAAGTACTAAATTGACGGCTATTTCAGTCAAGGCCCACTTGTCTATATAGACACATAACGTGTCTATTTAGACACTTTTCACGTGTCTATAGACACGTGGAAAAATAATTAATAAAAATTAATTTACCTGATTGGTTTTAATTAAGTTTTAAGTGTAAAATGGCGAAATAATTTCTTTTAAATACCAGATATAATCAGAAAAAACAGCTTTATCTTCTGGTAGACGATTTTTAAAAATTGGTTAAGCAATTTTTTAGATATTAATTTTCAAAGTTTTCAAAATTTCCTAACTTTCAAAATTAGTAGTAAAAAAACCTACCGGTAGAATTTTTTGCTTTTTGCACTGAAGTTGTACCTACTCATGTACTTCAAGAATCTATTGAGTTTTGGTTCACATCAGTTTTTTTGAATTTTAATTTAAGAAGAATCCCAATTTTTGCACCAAAAACGTAGTTTTTTGTAAATTAAAATTTAAAAAAACTTTTGTGAACAAAAACTCAATAGATTCTTAAAGTACATGACTAAGTACAACTCCAGTCACAACACGTTTTTAGACACTTTTCACGTATCTATATATATACGTGGGCCTTGACTGTATTTGGTGTCAATATATTGATATTTAAAACCTTGAGACAATACAAAAGTTTTAGGTTTTAATTTATCGTATGTCGCTTGGTACTTATAGCGAATAAGTTTTATAAACAATCAAAGTTTAAATGAATGAAGCAATGTTAGCTATTTGATTTCTCAACAGCCAGGTAAAATAGGATTGTCTGCTAAGATAAAAAATCGTGTTGTTTTCAATTAATTCTTATGTTATAGCCACAAAAAGGCAAAGTGATTGCAAAAATATGAACTACAAGCGTCAGATATAAAAATAATAACACCACGACAGCTTGTATATGTAAGACCACTAAATTATTATACAAGCTTTCATAAACGGGTATACCAACTTGGAAAGCATATTATAATCTAATTCTTAAGTTTGAACAGAAATTGTGTATATGCTTTTGAAATTATTTCTTAAAAAGTACGCCTCCAATTTATATGACGGTTCCAAAGTTTTGATCGATAAATTCGGTAACATACTACTTATTTTGCCAAATGTCTTATGTGTAAAACATTCCACCAAATGAAAGACTTCACAA
>JAQIWN010005310.1:0-10044 GCA_034699025.1 Entomobrya cf. arborea Gr-Col-00668 | reverse complement strand
CATATTTACAGCTTGTATTTTGGATGGACCTTTTACTCCATCCATAGCTTATCTGTAAAAAGGGCTTTGAGTAGTTCACGTTAAAAATAGCTACAATAAATCCAAGGGACTATTGATACCAGCGTCCCAGGTCTCGTTAATAAAAACCATGTTTCACTGCCCCAAAAATACAATCTCGTTAAAATTATTCTTTAACTTCAGCTATTTGTGACGTTTGGGATTATTTCTCTATTATAATTATTTAATCAGTTAATTTATATGGCATTTAAAACTGAAATTCAAGGAGCCTACAATATTTTTATTGAAAGTTTTAACATTGGGTGAATCGATTTATAGCTATTTTCTCTCTGCTAATTTCTTTGTTTTCTTTCATCTAGAACTGTCCATCAGACAAAACTACTAGAATGTTCAACATATTTTATTACTTTTATTTGAATTCTAAATGACGAAATACTACTTCTACAACGCAGTCTACTACTGAAACTGGTCTGCAAAGTAGCCTGGCCACCATTACTTGGTTGATTGGGAGGGCGGAGAATGTGGATGTGTAAGATATTTGGGAAAACTTAAAGATAAAAATTTAACTCGCAATTCGCAAAAATAACAATTATTTTACTAATAAAAGTTATCAGATAATAAGACTTTATTTCAGACATATTTTTTTTCTCTTTTAAAGTTTTGTTTGTCCTTTTTTACATTACTTGAATTAAGCTACTTCGCTGACCATAATATAATACATATGAAAGTAAAATTTTCTTATCCAAGTACTATTGTTATAATAATCATGAATCCTACAACACTCCAACCTGCAACACATGATCGCCCTGCCCCAGCTTCACCCCAACCATTACCTGGAGGTCTGTTCCAATTACCGTTACCGTTGCCACCTGGCTTTGGAACTTTACCTGTAATTCCAGTATTTTTATTGGTACAAGCTCCCGCCTTCTTTTCTGTAATAAAAAGACAATACTTCGTATTTATGCATTCACCCTTGGGTTCTCCATAGTGTAACTCCACCTTTTTCTTCTCAGATGTTGTCATTGGCTCGAAGAGTTCTTTTAAATTGTACAAGTCACAATAACCTTTCAATGGAACAACAAACTTTCATTCGACCAATTTCACTATTTTTTTTCGAAAACCAAAACTAATCATGAATAATTACCAGAAGTCTTCCGACTAATAGGACGTAATAGCAGTGTTCCGACTGATCCCCACTATTTGGGTCTACTCTGGACTCTGTCTCATCCAAACAGTCACACTGCCCGTTTCCCTTACATTCCAGTAATTTAGTACGATCGCAAAAGCCTTTCCCTGGGATCCCGTGCTGGCCTCCTTGAAACTCAACAAGGATAATGTACAAGATCAGCATCACAAGCATCATTAATCAATAAATTCAACTTTGGAATTACTCCATGTTTAAAAGCGACAATCAACGTTCGATAATATCTGGATACGCGATACCGATGCATCATAGCTTCATAAAAGGGTGCAAGATCTTGATTATTCGCAATCTGTCCATTTTTTCTGAAGGTCATCCAGTTCAGGGCTTCCTTCATCACTTGATGCCTTTCTTCGTGAAATGATAGCTGTAGTGTGCATAGAAAGAAACTAAAGTTAACAAAGACGGCAAATACGTGGATGAAAGTGATTCGAGTCATCTTTAGTTTAAAGTTTCCCAAAAAAATAATCACGACGAAGATTAGGCATTTGGTGTCACATATTGGGTGGGGCATTTACTGCATGAGATCAAGATGACTAGTGTATAGTTTTAGATTACTTTTAAGAAGTAAAATACATTGTTTTGCTGAAAATACTATGAAAATTTCGTTGACAACCATGAAACAATATGACAGATAAGAGTAAGAGATCAAAATGAGATGATACTGCACTGTACTTTAAGAAATATGGGGCATTGCGAGATTTATCAATACTGACTACGCAAAGAGATAATTTAGTGTTTTGTAATCACAATCATATTTATTTAGGGGTTATGAGTATTTTGCTTTGCACTACTGCAAAAGGTCCAGAGGAGAATGCCAACGTTAATGTCTGCTACTGAAACTTGTAAGCCAAGTAAAACGCCCACCATTACTCGGTTGATTGCGAGGGCAAAGAATGTGGGTGAGTAAGAGACGGGTGGAAAACGGATAAAAAGGGAAATAACTGAATATTTAAATAAACACGATCATTTTAGTTTCAGAAGTTCTTAGATAATAAGACTTTATTTCAGACATATTTTTTTTTCTTTAAAAAAAATTAAGTGTCTGTCCTTTTTTTAAATTAATTGATTTAAGTTACTTGGTTGACCATGACATAATATATATATATATGTATGTGAAAGTAAAGTATACACAATACACATATTTTTTAACGAAGTACTAGTGTTATAATCATGAATCCTATGACACTCCAACCTGCACCACATGATCTGCCTACCCCAGCTTCACCCCAACCGTTACCTGGAGGTTTATTCCAATTACCATTACCACCTGGTGGTCCAGGACTAGGCTTAGTGGGTTTTGGTTTTTGAACTCCACCTGTGATTCCAGTATTCACATCGGTACAAACTCCCACCTTCTTTTTTGTAATAAAAAGGCAATATTTTGTGTACAAACAGTTATCCTCCGGCTTTCCATAGTGCGACTCTACTATTGTTTTTTCTGATGAGGTCATTAGTTCAAAGAGGTCTTCCAAACTGGACGCCTGACAATCACCTTCCAATGGAACAATCTTTTATTATACCACGATTTTTTTTGAAAATCAAAACTCATCATTTAAATTATTACCAGAAGTCTTGTAGCAGTGTTCCGACTGATCGCCAGTATTCGGGTCCACTCTGGGTTCTGTCTCATCCAAACAGTCACACTGTCCGTTATCCTTACATTCCAGTAATTTTGTACGATCGCAAAAGCCTTTCCCTTCAATACCGAGCTTGCCTGTTTGAAATTCAACTAGGAAAATGTACAAGTTCCCCTTAAAATCATCTCCAGTTTGTATTTTTGACCTAATCTTGTTTTCCAACTCATGTTGACATCTATCCCCCCTTACTAATTTCGAGTAGATAGCCACATTTTCTAATTCTTGCTTAGCTTTCTTTTTAAGTTGAACTTCCTCACAGGGGCCTAATCCTCTATTTTCATTTAGATCCTGACATTTAATGTTAAATATTGGATTGGAATCCTTTAGTTGACAGTTCGGGTAATATATTTGCTGATAGTCACCATAATCCTCATAACACCCTTCACCCTTTGGGCAGGCTCCAACCAGTAACACCCCGTTTTGAGTAGCTGATCCAATCTTTAGGTCGCATTTCGATTCCTCCCTCTCCAGCAAGTTTTCTCTAAAATTGTTTTCTTGATTTCTCTCCGCTTCCGTCATTTCATCAACATGTTTCTGATAGTTCATAAACTTTTCCGCAAAATCTTTTGTCACGTCATTTGCTGCAGGTGTTTCCTGACATGTGCCATCATTCCCATTGGCGTCAGTGGGGGGTTGCGCAACACATCGTAAAGCAGGCTTAATATCTACCCTTTGATTGACTGGTTCAAAATATTTAAAAGTGTACACAGCACAAAAGTTCTCTGCCTTATCCAGCAGTTCAATAACTTCTTGTAATTTATCCTTGAGCTGTTGTTCTGTCGCTACATAATCCTGTCCCTGAGGGGGAGTTCCTTCCAAATCATGAAAGAATTTCCATAGGTCCAGAAACTTATCAGTTCTCGCAACATTGCATCTCTCGTTCTCAGTTCGAATCATAGCACGATACGATATAAAACTATTGAATACGTTGCTCAAGTGTTTTTTGTAATAGTCATGAAGCTTCCAAGAACGTAAAGGAGTTGTGGCAGGTGAAACAAAGCCAATGAACATAGGATCCCATGGACTAATACTGTTGGAAATACCGAAAGATCCAACTTCATGAGCACAGATTCCGACTTTTGCTGAAGGGGTGCGACTTCGAGGTCCGAAATTGTAGCACATATAGCCAGGAAGGACACCGAAATCTTTTGGTTCACATTGACCGGCATTAGCGTATAAGCCAATTGCACACTCGTTCCCAAAAGAAATTTTCTTACTACCTTTGCTCCATGGGCCATTATTGATGTCATAACACTTGGGAATGCTTTCGGACGTCGATTTAAAACGACACTGCGTTCCCGACTTACAACTCAGAGGCTTTTCCAAATTGAAAACCATAACAAGTAAATTCTTCTTTAGGGATTCATGTTTTTGAAGTGGGCTCATGGTCCAAGTCGATCAGTGAGCATACCTCATTTTCTTGAACTAGACATCTTTGTATTGTAGACCCTTGAGAAATCGGCCCCATCAAAGATCCGTGTGGACATTCACACTTCTGTGTTTGGGTATTACACACGAGACCTTGACGGTAGTCACAATACTGACGATTACTGTCTCCACGTTCGTCATAGCTTTTGAAAATGAATCTCTTGAGTAGGCCATCCGTCACAGAGTTGTTCATACTCTCGCGGTATTCCATAACGTAAGCAGGATCACAAGCAGAATTCATCTGTAAGGTCAGTTTTGGAAGTACTCCGTCTTTGAACGCGACGATCAACGTTCGATAATATCTGGATATGCGATACCGATGCATCATAGCTTCAAAGAAGGGCTCAAGATCTTGATCATTTGCAATCTGCTCGTTATTTCTAAAAGTCATCCAGTTCAGGGCTTCCTTCATCACTTGAAATCTTTCTTGGTGATATGGCTCCGAATAATCCTGCTGGAGTGTGCATCGAAAGAAACTAAAGTTAACAAAGACGGCAAATACGTGAATGAAAATGATTCGGGTCATTTTTCTAAAAGGTTAAATTTTCTTTCTAAAAATCACGAAATATGCTCCAGATTATTTACGAATTGTGAACTATTGTGGAGTAAATAATGCAAGTGGTCAAGATGACTAATAAATAGTTTTAGAAATAAAATCTAATATTTTGCTGAAAAATACAATGAAAATTTCGTTGACAACCTTGAAAAAATAAGCTATGCTATAGATACAAATGGGATGATACGTTATGAAATATGGGGCAATACGAGACTTATCAACTCTTACCAGTCATATTTATTTGATGTTGAATACATTAAACATATGTACATTAAAAAGATTTACGATATTAACACAAATATTACCCATTCATGAAAGCTTTATGTACACAAATAAATTGAATTGAAATGAGTCATGAAATTATGTACAGAGAATGATAAAATCAATTACATCAACAACCCATTCATTTAGGATACAGTGGCAGCAGCTTCCGGCTCACTTTTTTCTTCGTCCACAACCGGATTACGATTAGGGTTCGCCTCACTGTTTCCATTTCCATCCACAAGGACAGTGCCATAATGAACTGTCTCTTCAGTCCACACATACCATGTAATAACCCCAAGAAATATCCACGGCAGAGGTTTAAACAAATAGAACATTAGCAAAGCTTTGATAAAAACAAATGAAAAGAATGCCAGTGCTTTGGTAGTGAGAAGGATTCCAAAAAGCCAAGAGAGAATCAGTGTCCTTGCCCGTTTCCGCTGACAAGTGTACTCATTTATCATAACAACTGTGATGATACCCGGACCGGATGAGAAAACGATGGAGGTTATCACTGTCCCTGCTACAACTATCGCTGCAGCTATTTGATTACTTTGGAAAATTGATTTGCTGATTTCCATGTTGATTGTTGCCACAACCGAGTTAGCAAAGTAGAGCAAGCCGAGGATCCAATAGTAGCAGAATAATACAGCTCGAAGTTTGAACAAGCTCAGATTATTAAAGCAGACGATTGGAATGAGATGTGAGAAGATGTTGACGATCAGGTAGACATTTACAGAAATTCGGAGAGGTATTCCAAGAGCCAATCCATGCAGAAAACCGATAAAGAGAAAGACTGCATTGTAAATTGTGAAAAGTAGGTAGAGAAATGCCAGGTACATGGTCCGCTTTGAAGACTTGCGTTGACTTTGGTCCTTTTCGATTTCTTCGAGTTCATCGTCCACTTGGTCGGTTCCACGTAGTTCTCTTAAAACTGTGGGAAATAAAATAAATTATTAGCTTATAAGATATTTTTTTGGGTAGCATATTTTTTTTAATGAACAATTACCGGTTTTAGCTTCCTCTGTATTTCTTTTTTGAAGGGCCAAGAAGGATGGTGGCTCCGAACAGAATTTGAGTAAAAGTCCAACCTGACACAGTCCAGCAATCATGGAAAGAATTCCGGAAGTTGTCCAAACCCAATAGTTCATTGGATTGTAGAGCATTGGAGGTACTGTGATTGATACAATGTATTCCGCACCCAGTTTCATGAACATGTAGAAAGCCATAATGGACAGGGAATTGACTTTTGATGACTTTGGAGCAAGTTCAAAAACGTATAATATTCCAAGGACGGTTGATAGTCCAGAGTGGAATCCGTCTACAAGTTTACTCAAAACGGAAATTCCGATCATCATGTATGGTGGTGCTTTGGTGTTATCGTGAGATGAAGGGGAGGTGGAGCTGTTGGTAGTGGTGGTAAATTGAGCGTACCATTCGTCTGTTGGGTTGTCATTCCAGGAAAAGTAGATCGTGCCATAGATTGTTGCAGAGAAATGGAGAAAGATGCCGACAAAGCGGAATATGTTGGTGTAGAGGATTCCCCGTTTTCTATATATTTTTTAAAAGAATAAATAAGTGAGATAACTCATTCATTGGACTATATTTTATTTGCAATAAATATTTATATTTTCCAAGCTAACCTTCCATAACGCTCGGCCACCGGCCAGGCGAAAACTAGACCAATCACATGGGCGAAAGAATGGCAACCATCAGTTACCGTGGAGGGCGTAAAGAACTGCTTGAAAATTAGAAGATCTTGGTCCTCGGAAGCGTAACCTTTTTCGTGAAAAGGTCTTTCAAGCTGTAAGAATGAAAATTCAAATTATATTGACAAATCCTAATTAATTAGTTAAATAAATGACGCTGCGGTAAAAAAGGGTTCAAACCTGGCTTAGGTCCTTTATCCGAAGCGGGATACTTGGATCACCAAAAAAACTGACACTTAGCGTAGCAGCAATAACCGCTATAATTAATCTGCCATTTAAATGGCAAGTAGTCATGATGAATAATTACTTTCAGTTACGTTTTTAAGTAGAGCTGAATATTTTATTTTTATAAACAAGCCATAATAGTTTATGGCAAGATGATGATGGAGAGAAAAATTGAAAATGGCAACTGGTGGTGGTAAAAAGAAGATAAAAAAGAAAGTCAGAAATCTCTTTCAGATCAAGGAGCACTTTGGTACCAAAAAGAAGAGAAAGCAGCATTCAATTTTACACATCATCTGTCCATCCTACGCAAAAAAAAGAGAAAAGGTTTAAAAAAGGATTTCGTATACGCACGCACCACATTTCTATCCGTATATCTCCGGAAAAAGCGATATAGGTATACAAACGTAAGCGTGGAAGGAAAGTGTGCTATTTAAAAACGTATTTAAGAGATGAGGTGCTTTTGGTGGTCCATGATGCATACGAGATACAAACATGTAGTTACACTACTATACTGCGATGATGAGATGAAGAAGAAAGGATGCTGTTTTATAAAGCTCTACTTTCACTGGCATACTTACATTCAAAACAAAACGTAAAAATTTTCAAGGTGAAAGCGATTCGCATGGCAAAGTAGAATAATATTTTTTTGTACTTGCTCCCTGTCTAAAAACAACTCATCATCATAAATTTGAGCTGCCTCATATTATTGATCTAATAGGTACACAAGAAAAATGATGATGAAGTGCTCTTGTAAGCTTTTTGAGAACTCGTCGTCGTCGTGGGTTAGATTGATGACCTAATTTCTTGATTACAACATAAAAGCCTGAATGTACGTAGGACGTAGATGTAATGTAGTTGACAAAAATATACGTAATGTAGTGCTTTGGTTGAAGAAAGGGTAGCGTCTTTAGTCGCTGTCCTTAGTTGAGCTATATTTAAAACTATGAACGCCTCATGGCAGAGAATACAGGTTCGACTTCAATTTTAAAGTACCATCCACTTTTCCTCTTTTTTACGTTTTTTATCGCGTTTCATTGTTTCCGACGAAACCTTGTTTTGTTCATGGTCGTTCTCCACAGGACGAACGAGCATACCAATTTTTTGTTAAATCTTTTAATTGATCACACTTGCCTATAAATAATTTATATTCCAATCGTTACAAATACTGTCGTTAGTCTCTCCATTTCTAAGGCGAATCTGATCATGCTTATGTCAGAGTCAGGACTCATCAGCTCCCAAGAGGCGAATATCTGGTATGGACTAAAAATCACGTTTAGTGAAAAGTGAATACAGCCGACGTATTGATACATCAAAACGGGTCTCAGTTCTGAGACCTAAATAAGTAGAAATTAAACAACTAATTTAGTTGACTTTCATCACCCATACACAGTAGTAAAATATAACCTAAAACCTGTACATGTACTGTAAAATATGTAAAATAGGGTGATAATTTCTCGAAAAAGTTTTAGCATTCAATTATACTCCAGCATGCTGTAGCTCAACTTCGAACAAATCCTCGTAAACTTCTATATGATGCGTTTTTTGATAACAAAATGACAAGTGATTCGATGATATGGGATTTAATACTGATATATATTAATTAATTTGATAATCATCCAATAATACAAAAATTAAACATTTTATAAAACCAATTCAGTCTTTAAATTAAACTTTACCATATACTAATAAAAGACATTGCTTAGGAATGTAATAAAGTTTTACCATACTATATTCATTTTTTTATTCATATTCATGACAGAATCCATCATAAAGAGAAGGCAATTTTCTCCGACACTACAAAGTTTAAGTTATTGAGTTAAATGCTTAAAAATTACATAGTTAAAATTATATCATAGTCAATATCACTATCTATACCATCTACTTTGTTAATTTTGCTGTAAAAGTAAATGCTGTTTACTAATAAATGTACTCATCAGGAATGGGGTCAACATGAATTCATATTCTTGTCAGTCCACACATCATCCTTGTTTCAAATTACTAATTTATTTATGAGTACTGATAACATTTAAAAAAAAGTAACAGTAACTTTACAATAACACATCAAAACTAAAATATTCTATTTGCATCACTAACCTCAGGTTCAAGTAGATCAGTTCTTTGGTGACGGTGACATAGTGTCCACCAAAAACTTAATTACGGTTAGGTAGGCAAAGTCTTTGTCTCAACTGACCCCGTAAATTTTGCATCATCTGACCTTCATTAAAAAAAATTCTAGACGAAAATCTGTCCAAGAATGGCTCAAGAAAAGGACGAGAATGATTAATCTGGAAGTGGCAACTGTGACACATGGGATATGCCACTGGAATTCTTGTTATGCTACATTAACATAAACGTTGGCGTGGGAAATGTGTGGCGATTTCCCGGAGCTGCAGCCAGAAATGCCAGAGATGCATTCTTAATACCATATTTTATAGTGCTGCTACTCATTGGAAGAGCTCTCTACTATCTGGAAAAGTGTATGGTATGGGGCAATTTTCCCGTTTTGGTCACCTCAAAGTTTGAAATATGACCCCAATTTTTAAAGGTGTTGGTTAGTTGGTTAGAGAGAGATCTATTGTAGCAGTCACTTGCATTTGCTTATATTGCTGTTGCTGTTACCGAATTGCTATTATGTAGTTGTTTACTTGATTATAGTCAGATTCGCCAAAACTTTACCCTGGACAGAATGTCAACAAGAAAAGCATTCGACCATTTCCTACGACAGTCCAGAAGTCCAAGGTAATCAGACAAAATTTTATTACAGCTATACTGTGAATTCCCAACTGGAAAATATTGACACTGGAATCAGTTCACTCAACTGGCAACTTGCAATTAGGCTGGAACTCTCGTGGCTATTCATTTTGTTGACACTAGCAAAAGGTGTAAAAAGAGATCCGGAAAGTTACATTGTCCTTATTTTCCGTGGCATTAAGGACTGCCTAACGACGCCCATGAACAGCTTATCAACCAATGTGTCTTATCAAGCTACCCGTTGAGGCTTGACGG
>JAQIWN010005309.1:0-10044 GCA_034699025.1 Entomobrya cf. arborea Gr-Col-00668 | reverse complement strand
AATCACGGACAGCACAAGTCCTTTTCAAGAACAAAATAAAGTCAAAGTTCTTTTATTTTAGAGACAAAAACCTTGCCATTTTACGTGTCATTTTTTATTACTTCCTAATCACATGCATTTTTAAGCTTAAGTTTCTTTGAGAAGTGGAAACTTTTAGCTAATCATTTTACTTTTACGTTACCTTTTGACTTCAATATTGCAACTAGCAATCACAAGCCTTCACATTCTTTTCATGATTTAAATTCACCTAATCATAGCATTTTCTCCACCTGCAGAACTTGACCATACCGACAAACCCTGGATTGGAATTATTCTTTATTTGCCATCCTCCATTATTATTAATATTTTGACAATAGTTTTTAGGTCGACTAAAAAAATATACAAATTATATTCGTCTAATTTAGTTGTGCACCAAGACTTATTATACCAACCCATTGCATGAACATACTACTACGCATTAATTTTACGACGACTCGTTTCTTGTAAATACATGCCCATTTACGCACATCCTAACGAATATTGCAAACATTTTTATGTTGTTTAAAGTTAAACTTGGCTAAAGTAAAATAAAATGGTAAAGGATAAACATTAAGCCTTTATTTGTTTTTTTTCTGAATAATGGCCATGGAGTTGATTGTGTTTGTAGGACCTGAGCAGTATGTTCATAGTCATGTGTAGACGTACATACGTACAAACAGTATAATCCAAGCTTTCACCTGTCATTCAACTCAAGTGTCATTCGTAAAGTCACATACTAGAAACAAGCAAACAAGCCTTTAGTTTTTCGTAAATAGGTATCCCTTCTGTTTAGCTTTGAAACTCATGGAGAAACTTTTCTGTAACAAGTAAAAATGGGGTACCTTAGCAGGTATGTGTAATTTAACGTTGAAAACTGAAGTGCAGACAACGTAGATTTCGACCAGACGATTAGGGGAATGTGGATGGCAGTATTTGTAAGCACAAACGAAAAAGCTTTTGATGTTCTCTACATGAAGTGTCCTTTTTTATTTTCCTACTCAATTTTCACTTCCACTAAAACTATTTACCACTGTTCACTCAATTTCGCTCAGACAATTAGCAAACAAAAATGTGAAGCGTGGTTGACAGACGGGGTGCTTATGTTATGTATGCATCTTGTGTGGATCGAAAAATATTCTGCGAGATACTTCCGCTACTATTCTGTACCACTTTCATTTAGTTGCCAATTTACAATGGGCATGCAGTAGGGTACTCCATTATCAAAATAATGCATTTTAGCGATTTGGTTTTCGTCTGTCCCTGACACTCAATTACTCGTTTTCATTCCGTAATTACTTTCAGTATAAAATTCAGCTTCAACACAAGCAGTCATTTTCGTTTCGTTTGCTTGTTGCTCCATAGAAGTTCTTTTCTTGAAAATAAAAACCTTTTATAATGATTTTTATATTTTCATACATCGTTCCTATTAAATACCTCATTATTTTTCAAGGTAAAAAGTCCCATAAAAATCTTCTTTTGGCTATGATCATTGAATCATTATTAAAAAAGTTGAGCCTTTTTGCATCATCAATGTCGTACATATCTTGCGTTGTACTGTTATTTCTGAATAATCTTTCGTTTTCACGGCTAACTTTCGGGACGGTTTTATTTGAAAATTCATACATTATTATGACACAGGCTATAGTGGCTATATAAAGTGGTTAAAAGTTGCCTATTTAATAATTTACTAGTACGAAACATGTTATATGGAATATATTACCATGCAATAATAATAATGATATGATTATTATAATGATCATTATCCTCAAATTGCTTCATTTTACCTTTGCCCCCATTCCCACCTACATTATGTAAGCATGTATGCATCTAAACATTCCTCTTATTTACCGTCTTCACTCACATTTTCACATACCAACACAATTTGCAATCACAAAGCTAAAAGCAATTCTCATTTACTGCTTGCGAATTATTGCTAACACACGTCAAAGCCTCATTCCCATTTCGCCGACCTTTACACTTTCTCTCTCAATAAACTCTTTGGCTTTGTTGATGGCAGCCAGAGAAATCCGTAGAAAATGGCAAATAAAGCAAAATCTTCATCGTTACACCGCCAACTCTTTAAGTACCTAATATACCCCTATAACCATTTTCCAAACAGCTGTAATAATAACAAGGCGAAATAAAAGCAGAAAACAATAAATTAATGAATGGGTTAGTAATGTGTGTCGTGTCGCTATTTTCGTCCTGATGTTCTCTTCTGTTCCTCGAACAAAAACATGCAACCTTTCGTGTGTGCCCTTGTTTTTCTCTACCGACCAAATACAAAAGAGTGCATATATTCAGCAGCAGCGGCAGCAATTCAGCAATGTGAAGTTTAATTAAGTGTGAATGAGTAAATCCAACAGGAAGTAGGTTACTTTCTCTCTTTCCCTTTCTGCATCTCTCTATCCACCTTTTCTCCGCAGCAGTGATAAAACAAAACAGCAGCAGCATAAGCACAGATTACAATTCTACGACGAGTATTGCATTTATATAATAACCTGAATGCTAGGTAAAACTTTTTTTTAACTGTAATCCTCCAGCATTTTATTCGAACAAAAGTATAATATAAATTGTCACATTTCTGTCGTGCCTATCTGCACGCAATAGAATAAAATGCCTATAAAACGTTAGTGTGCTGCTTATTATATTTATTACCTGGCTTGGTTCAAATAACAACGATAATTCGAAACTACCATCTCACCTTTTTCTCTAACAGGGCAGAGAGGATTGAACAGTTCCAGGGAACCGGTGTAATAAAGATTTTTTATACGAGCATAAGATATGCCTAAATGTTTTGCTTATGTTTGAGCAAAATATATTATTCTTTGGTTAAATGGACTGCTATAGGCACGACTAGTAATAAAAGTCCAAGGACAACAGAAACAAGAGAACGTTAAAGGATGTAGAAAAGAGATAGATAGCCGACTCTACTATTAATCATTATGAATAGTAGGGAATGAAAGTGGAGTACCTCGATCATCGTTCTGCTTTCACCTAAACGGTGCAGTGTTTTAGGTTCAAAAGCACCGCGTTTCTATTTCTGTACAAGGTATCCATAATAATACCGAAACATAACAAGAAAAAAATAACAATGCTATGGCCAAGGTACAGTGTGTGCCCATTCCCTTGTTATGAATAACACCTACACAAAAGGAATTTAATTGAATAACATAGAGCAAAAAAATGGCAGGTCCCAATGCAATGTCACATAGGTCATTATCTATTCAGCGTGTATTTTGTGTGTACTGGAATTAGTGGGGTTGGGATTCTTGTTAAAATGAGCTATGAACTAGTTCTCGGGAAAAAAGAAAAGAAAACGTTTTCGTACTAGGAACATATCATGATTCAACATATTCGTCTACTTTTATTATGAGTCGCATTTTTAAATAAAAAATTGTTCTGCTGCTGTGATACTATGATATCACGCAAGTGTCTTTTCTTTTGTGGACCAGTAACAGGATCTCTAGATCTGTCAAGTCGTTTAGCTCTCTGGTGTATGGCGTGTGTTTGCCTGGATGTTGTAGATTATCTCTATGAAAGAATAGCAAAAAAGAAAATTTGGGTCACCCGGTTTTTTTCTGTTTCTTCATTCGTGTTGTCTAAAAAATTCCAAATAAATCCTCCCCTTCGTTTCAACGTTTTGTTTGCTTTGGTCGCTTCCGTTCCCTTCTTCATATTAATATTGGCCATCTCTCGTCCGCCTCCTTCTGCTCATCTGTAACCCACATGCAAAAAAAAACTACCACGTACCTAAATGCACATATTTATAATATGTTTATGTTTGTTTTATAATATAGTCTTTAGTCTTATCTTGCATAGAATGTCCCAGAGAAAGAATCATGTTGAATATTTTTTGCTCGTTCCTCATTCTACTTTCTTTTAGTTTTGTTTTTCTTTTATATTCCTGTTGTGTGTGTCTTTGGATGATATATTTACTTTGGGAAAGTATATTGCAGAAACTGATGCTGCTCCACATGATGATAATAGTCGTAGCGAAAAAAATACTAGAGCAGAAAAGAGGAGGTGGTGGGGTGGTGAGTGCGGGAGGAGGCCAATTTATCTTTTGTGTGTAACTGTAAACGCCTTTTTCACATCCTATTGCATATTACAAACCATTCCATTTTCATTTTGCAAAATGGGAAAGAAGAAGAAATATCTTTTTGCATATGCGACAAAATGTTTAAAATCCATATCGAACATGTTTATGTGTATGTACGAATGTAAATTAATGAACTGTTTATTTTATTCTAGAGCGAATTTGAAGATCGAGCCAAATAACAGCCTTGCTCAGCTAATAATCAATCCATTGATTATTGGGGATGAGGATCTTTATAAATGCGAGGTACGTACTTTCACTCTCAATTCTCTGCTTTAATTACTTTTCAGTTGTTTAAACATTATTGATATATAAAATTAGGTACCTTTTAAAGCAAAGTGAAAGAATTGTTAAGATTGTAAAACTTATTTTATTGATTATTAATTTCAATTTCAAGGTAACGTACCTGGAGGCTAAAGAACACTGTGCGCTTTTACAATCCATCCGACTTAATACTTTCGGTAAGTAAATTTAATTATTTCAGATACATTATTAGTCATTTTTCGTCGTAATTATCATCATCACAAAAGTTATGACTCTGATAGTGTTAGAATAATATATTATTTCCCATTAAGTTTCGAATATCAACGAATCGCCATCAACACTTGTTTCTAGTTTAGTTGTCAAAAAACAGGACATTGAAGAAGTAAAAAGTTTACAACTTGTATAAAAAGTGTATAGTCTTCTGTCATATGTATATGAAGTACGTTCTCTATTTAGTACAAAGTATTTATGTATACCTTTTTGAAATCAGATAACATTTTAAGCTTGTGGAGTGTTTGCGTGGACTATAGAGGATTTTGTGGTTAAACATCAAAATCTCGTATACAAATACTTTTACAACCAGACCGCTTATTTTGGACGTATACTTTCATTCTTTCATCAAAGAACTTGCACAACCACCAAAGAGAGATTGGGATTTACTGCCTGACTCAGCACTTTTCTTTGTCTTGTTAACGAGCCATTTCGGTCACTTGGGAAAGTCCCTTTTAAAAATGCCATAAGCTAGCACCAGTTTATTTTAAGGTGGTTGGTTACCTACACCATAAATAGGATTTTAACACACAGCAGCAAACAATGCATTTCCCAACTTTTTTTTCTTATTCAGCATAAAACCTTGCGTTTATGCTTACATATGGCGTAATTAACTCTCCATTGATGTTCGTAGACCGTTAAGTGGGTTAACGCTTTAAAAAGCCACGTGATCAGCACCATTCCAGCTAGACACTGTTTACAGAAAAAAACTTTTACTTTTACCCATATAACAAGGCATTCATTGTGGCTCATTCATTTAAAACAATTTTCTTTAAATTGCACAATTTGAAGTGAAAGCAGTGAAAATAAAATTTATATTCAAGCATTCGTTTTAGACTGGAAACTTTGAAAGAACATGTAAATAAATAAATAAGTATGCCAGACTTACTTTTATTCATACGACAAGATACATTAACACAATTATTTATTTCAGTGAATTCAGTTTTCATTTGTGTTATTCTTTCCTTTATCTTCCAAATTATACATTTTAGTTACAAACACTCACAACTAATTAGCGTTGGTGTAAGTTCTTCTCTCTGCTATCACGTCCTAATACTACATAAGTATACATAACTCTACATGGTTTATTTGAATGCAACACGAAATCCCATGCAAAACATGCAAAAGAATTATAAAGAGTAACTAGTACCAAAGAAAGTACAGGATAGTGAAACATTTAAATTTATTGTTCTGTTTAATTGATCACGAGCCAAAAAGTAAGCTGCTGTACATAACAAGACGCAAAGGCAGCAGGAAACTATTTTCGTGATAGCCTCTCTCTCCAAAATTATTTAATTGGCACTCCTACACTCCCGCGCCCTTTCATTTCCATTTTTCACCAAGCTATCAGTAAACATGAAACCTTTAGTGACGCCACTTCCAAATAAATTGTTAACGAGCCGTTATTGCTACTTTAACATGCATGCCTAAATAATCTAATTTTCTGATCTGTACACACACATAACAGGAAATAACCCATGCACTTAATTATGATTTTATAAACGCACTCTTGTTTGCCTACTTTCACTTTACCTTCATAGCAATATATTTTTTATCTTCTGGCTATATGCTTGTAGAAAACCAAACTTTTCTAAAGCTTGAATGCTAAAACTAGAAAAAAAAGTCAGAAGGAAGCTGTTGCTGATGATGATGAAGTGCCTGCTAAAAATGCACATACACTTTCTCCTCACGGTTATTGTTCCATAAATACATTATTATTATCCACGTATAGGATATATTTTCATTATTATATAAACGTGAAGCATCTGCTAATATACAGAGACTAAAGACCAAGTTAAGTGTAAGCTTTGGAGAGAGCGAGACACACACGGAGAAAGACTAAGGCAAGTCAGCCAAAAGGGAAAGGAAAAAGGGCGTTGACTTTTACCATTTATCTTTCATCACTGCTGCACAGCACACAAAACATGAGCCAAAAATACAGCTTTCATTTCTTCTATTTGTATACTTTATTTACTAATAGAGGTAGCACAAGTGGAAAAATATGCATAAGTTATAAACTAGTAAAATAGTCATATAGTTTGTGTCGCCAATGGGTCTGGTATGCTGTGTGCGTGCGTAGTCCAATAATATGAAAACTTATGCATGGGAATGTAAATATTTTCTCTGAGTTTTGAGTTTGGAAAAGAGGACCCTTTTATCTTAATTAATGAGAAAATTTATTATCCATTTCCTCGTGAGATATTTTTAAATTAATTATTTTTCCCCGGAAAATTTTATGGCATATAGTTTTAAGACATGGTACAGTAATTTATACAGAAGTATACAATATGTAGTTTTACTTTGTATAGTTCATTTCATGCCGATAAATTGATATAGGGAAAAACATATGAAAGCTGAAGCACATATACAATCTAGTTGACTCAAGTAGTTATTTGTGAAGAAATAAAGGAAAAGGCTTATCAGCATTGTCATCATCATCACATAATAATAAAATACACAAGTAAATAGGCACTTGAATGAATGCTTCTTCCCATGTTGTTCCTTCTGCTTATTACTTTAGGTTTACAATGTACAACTGTCTACATTTATTTATAACAGAGGACATAAGTTTTGTGCATGAATGTATGGCCAAGTACAACTAGATGATTTGAGTAATGTCCTTGTTATATTATAGAGTAGAACAAGATAATGTAGAGGACACAACGGTACAAATAAAATGCATCTTTAGTTATGTGACTGAAATACACACATACCAAACGAAAACTAAACTGTCTGTTTGGCCTGGTTTGGTAGTGGTGATGGCAGAGTTGTTGATAGCAAAGCTAGTTAAAAATGAGAAGGAGAAGCCCCTTGAGTTCTTGTCCTTCTGTCGTGCTTTTTCTTTATTCTTTTTCAAGTATATATTTATGGATATATTTTACTATTTTCCTATGAATTTCCACCTTTCTTCTTCACATCCACCAAACTCTCTTGCGATGCTGCTTTGTGAGTATGTTGACGTCTTCAGTTCTCTTCTCGTCTCTCTTTTTTTCCTGGTTTAAGACCTGCTGAAGTCCAAGCTAAAAAAGAGAAAGTTTGCCAAAACTTGAGCTAATCACATTACGTGTGTGATTTCCCTGTTGGAAGTAAAAGAAGACGGAGTAATGAAATCCGCCAACCTAGTAGAAAATATGCACTACCGGATGAACTAAAAACTTAACTTCTTTTTGGAGAATGAAAGGAACTGTGTGATGAAAATGTGAAAATTTATCGAAGTGAAAGCAGACCAAAAAAGCGTATGTACACAAGTCGAGTCGAGAGTACATCTATCCTTTATATTTTTTTGTTAACATAAAAAATATTACGTTTATAAAAGCGAGCAGTACTTTATTTAGAAGGTTTCCGATTTCTAAAAGTTATATTATATCTACCATGTACGTGTACTGAACAGGATTATTTCTGAGAAAAAAAAACTTGTTTTTCTACCTGTGCGTTTCTACAACACACAAGAGATTGCCTACTCCGCAGCATCGTCATTATTCCCTTCAATGAACTTGTTAATTAGTTTATTCATGATAATAACAGTAGTAACGATTGAAAGGCAGCTTTTCCCTCACTCGTCTTCACTTCAACATTCAATCTCAATACTAATTTGTGTAGGCGAACGATAATCCATATAATATCCTAAAAGAGACGAAAGTATGTAAGTATATATCCATCCATACATGCACACGTAATTACAAACGAAGATTATGTACAGAAAGAAGCAAAGAGAATATGCGTTAGGTAAACGAAAATAAACCAAACTTTTCTTCTTTCAACAGAGGAGAAAAACTAATTGCAATAGAAAAACTTTGTTTTATATATAAAGAAAAAATCCGTTTTATTTACAAAACCGCGCTTGAGAAAAGAAAAAGTGGACTTTTTTCATTTCACGGTTGCATTTCTCCGGTGAAGTTTTTCTTCGTATTCCGTTTTTATTTCCAGTATTTTACTATGCAGCGTGAAAAACTTCTCTTGGGTAAATAGAGAGACTTTGTAAAAGCGATAGAGATGAGGTACCTACAAGCTGTGTAATATGTGGTTTTGGGATAAATTGCGAGAGAAAAACCATCCATCTCCGCTCATCATTGATTAAACATCTTAGTTCAGTTCAGAGTATAAATTTTCCCTGATCTTAAAAGTCATAAGGAGTTTTGGTTGTTTGCCATCTTATTGCTTTCTAAATATGTATCTTGTCTCTTGTGAGAATAGAAGATGAAGGTAGTAAAAATTGTGGAAATGTTTTTACAAGAAGCAGATCATGAGAAAAACCAACAACTTTTTTCGTTCCTTCTTCGACAAAGTAAACAAGAGTGAAATTCTGCTGTACATTTTAACTAGACATGAATTCATATACCCTGGAGTAAACTGACGAAGGCTAGTGAAGTAGAAATATTATATTTAGATTTAGAACCAGAATGAAACGACCTAAGAGAGCGCATATTCATAAACCATTCAATGAACTAAACCAGCTCGAACGCTATGTGCTCACTTTACTTAACTTGAAATATCCAGATCATGCTTAAAATCATGAAATCCAAACTGAAATAAACGGAATTTTTCAATGTGTGCCCAGAAAAGTCAAGCAAGCAAGTGTATGCATTTAGAATCCCCTAGAAATTGTCATTCTAATCTTAATAATGATCAAGAATCGATATCACATTTCCGCATCAGAAAATTTACGCTAGATTTAGTAATGTACTATTATAGCAGATTGTTCTTTTTCTTGCATAGTGTTTTGAATATGTGTATATATTTTGCTGCTTGTTGAAGATCTATGGATTATGTCATTAGTTGGGTGTGTACACAAGCAGCCAAGGGATTGTTCATGCATACTCTGTTAAAAAGACGCACGTAAATAAATATTCACAGTGTCGATTTAAAAATAACGAGCTCTGTTTCCACTTGATGCGGTACAGAGTTCAGAAAACAGCAAGCTACTTTTCTTGGACTAGTTGAATAAAAGTAGAAATTGCCACACAAGCAAGAGAATTTCACTGGGAATTTTTCGATAAACATGGTGGATTTTAGTTGTAGCGGAGTTGAGGTATGAGACGTGAAGAAGTGAAGAACATTCACATTCAACACAAACACCATTGCTGTTTTGGAGAAAGAAGAAAAGAGACAGCGGTGATTTATTTACAGTAATTTCCTCGTTTTTTCCTCACGGCTTTGCTTACGGGGAATGACGTTCGTAAAAAACGACAGGTACATAAATACATATATATCCTGTTTATTCCACGCAAAAGTTATATAAGTATATATGTTATCCAAAATACAACAATTTGTAAATTAATGTAAAACCAAAAAAAATGATCGCTTCATTTTTGTCAGAATCTGATTCTAACCCGATTTAGATATCATTATTGAAGTTAAGCAGCCTGCCTTTCTTGTAATTTAGAAAACGATAA
>JAQIWN010005308.1:0-10044 GCA_034699025.1 Entomobrya cf. arborea Gr-Col-00668 | reverse complement strand
CCTATGAAAGTAAACAGAACAAAATAATCAATTAAACAGAGTATTTTCCTTGTGCTCATATCTCGAACGATACAAAAGAAATGCTGATGTTAGAAAAAGATGAAAGAAGAAAGGTTACGAAAGGTCATATCGGTTGGGTATATTTATTTGACATAAACGCGCGTGGCATTTTTGATTACTATGTGGTTGAAGTCAAGTATTGGGTTCAGCATGCTTGTCTTTCCGTCCGCTGTGGACGGATAGACAGAACATCACAGAACATCTATCAAATGTAGCCAGAACAGAACATACATATTATGTCATTTACATTTCCGATGTCATTGCAGTTAGTTTTGTAAGTGGAAAATTAATCTTTTCCATAAAAAATCGAGAGTTTTGGGCATTTTTATTACTGGTTAATCGTAAACTATTCTTCCTTGCGTTGTTGCTACTTTTTAAGAATAGGTTGGTTAAATAGTTTTTCCTCTTTTGTTTATTTTTACAGTATGTAATTTTGTAATTTGCTTTTTCAATCTTGCAAATTATTAAATTGCGTTCGAAAAGATGAATTATAAAATGATTAAAAACAAACACATGTCTTCCTGATTCAGAAGGACATATAATAATAAATCTAAATTGTTGATTCCGTCTTTTTATTATGTTAACAGGCTTTTTGGTAATAACCTAAATTGTGAACTTGTAGTTATTTATCTACGACATCTACTTTCCTTTTTGCTTTCTTTATTAATACCTCAGTACTATATACACCAAGACGCTAAAAATAATGTCGAAAATTTCCCAAATCATCATTTTTTTGCAAAATAACAAGCATCCAAAATCAATACACAGTAATTAGTACTTTCATGTGGATGAATGGGAGATATTGACAACGAAGGAAGGCTAAATAGGCAATTTTGTTTTTGTACACAGTACACACCACGCAAAATGATAACAAACATAATGCCATCACAAAAGTAGTATATTTTGTAAAATAAAACCAATTGCCCACTTGACGCGTAATTTCAAGGGACAAAACCTCACTAACGATTATATATCAATACCATTGCTAACTATTCCAATGAATCTAATTAGATCCAAACAGCAAAGAATGATCATATGACGCAGGATAAAATTCATAAATTGTTCATTAGAAATGAAACAGAAATCATGTTTTCATCAATATTTTTTTTTGCTAATATAATGCGCCAACTTAGATGTCAGGTAAGATACTCAGCATTCAACTTTTGTCAGCTTTGTTGTTTGTACATTCATTGGGCTATTTTTATGGACTAATTGAATACCAAATACGATCCAAGAAGCATCTACCACACGATACGACTTATAACAAAATAACAAAGTTTCTTGTAGTAGAAAAGTGGCAGTGATCTAATAACTTATCACAATCATTTTCCTCACGACGTTGCACAAAAATGCTCCCAATCTCACAACATAACATCAGCCCAGTACATCACTTTTCACGGCCATAATATCTACCCACGCAACTTCTTCCTTGCCTTGTTCTTCTTACCCTTTTGTGTGTGCTATGCTGAGTTTGCAATTTTCTATTACATGTCCTCTTTCGTTAATTTTTAACATTTATTATATTTTCTCGTCAAGCAAGCCGACAGCTCTGCCTGTCTCAGTATCACAGCATGAAAAATAGATGCAATCTAGTGGTGTCACAGTGAGCTATTGAAAAAGTAGCAAAATCATAAATTGCACAATGTTCTATAAATTTAAAATGCAAGTGCATATATATCCTGCATGTAAAACGTATAGTATAGTTGGAATATTGAAATAGAGTAACTTGTAGCACAAAAATAGCAAATCTGCCATGATCAAATGTTATCCAATTAGCAAGGTTTTGTCATAAAGGATTCCATAAGCTTTCATAATTTCCATCTTGAAATTTCTAGCAGCTGTGTCCGTACGTAATCCAAATCCCACTTCTTAGCTGGTGTCGCGCGTGTGGTATCATATCATTACTATCATATCAAATTTTATAATCAAGCTGTATTATATGTATTTTATTGTATGAAACAGCAAATTATTTTCACACCACTTTTAGACGTCGAGAAGAATGCATACAGATTTCGCTGGGTTCATACAGATAAGGGCGCTAACATTTTTTTGTTCTGTTCATTGACAAAAAGTTTCAAAAGAGCCATTAAATTTTAATACAATGTAATGTATTATGTATTCAAGAAAGCTTTACTGCTTATTAGCATAGAACAGAGAGGGCCACGACTCACAGCATTAAAATATACAACTTGAAACTTGACTTTGTGCCCAAAACAGCTCAAGAAAATCTTTTATGTAAATTCATCCGCTAATGACTTTAATGTATGTATTATAAAAGGCTGCTATGATCTCATGTAATGCAGGCATGCAATCAAAAATACGAAAAACAAAAGAGTTCGAGGACTATAAACAATTATACAATTGTTAAAATCGGTAACTGCATCGATCCGTGTAAAGCTTTTCAGTTGGTTTGACTGCAAATCTTAGAGACAAAAGGAGCAAGTCAAGAATGAGAGAATCAAACTGAATTTTTGATTAAGGAAATAATAGTAATGAATTGCTTAAAATGATGTACCGTATAAACATTGGGAGCCACAACTTTATTACATTTACTTAGCCCATGCGAACTTATTACGATAAAGAAAAAAGATGAAACGAGTACCGTTTTCAAAAAGATGAAATTGAGTTTTGTTCACTCACTGTCAGTCAATCAGTCAGTCACTACTTTTCTTTTCTGTGTATGCTTGCAGTAGTGGCATGATAATAAAATGGGTTTTAATGATAACTGTGAAAAGGATGCTGAATTTGACTGCAAAAAGGCATATTCAGAATCAGCAACCTGCATGAAAAAAGTTTTTCTCTTCTCCAGAAGGTCCACAACAAGTCTTTGTCACTCTAGGTTCTTTTGCATTTGTGAATGCAAAACGAGAAAATTGGTAAAAGTTTTGTTTGCAGAGCATCATGCAGTCAAACTGTGAGCTATACTACACGTGTATAAAGTACTATGATGGTTGTTTGAATGGTGGTATAAAGCAAATTCAGAGGTCTAATATCAAGTATCCCCGAAAGATTTCCAACTGGAAACATTTGTAATGTATTAAAATTGCACCAGTTTACTGTTATACTTTCATTTTTCATCCCTATTATTATTCCATTTTCATCGTTGTTTTAATGAATTGCAAATATTTTGCCAACGTTTTCATGTGACCAAGTTGTATAAATGAAAGTTTCCTCTTGGCTGCATACTTAACGCATATTTATTTCTCCAAACATTGCATTGTTTTCATGTAATTCATCTCAAGATATGAATACTCGAGGAGGAATTTAATTTGAAACTTTTAATTTTTCCAAATGATCTCTAGTTTTCAGTCGAATATTCTGACAGTAAGATATATTCTTTGGCATAATAAATACATGCTTAGCATTTTTACCCGTTATTCTATAATCGCTTCATTTATTCATCTAATGCAATAGGGCATCATTTACTTTCATATTTTTGATTCACTATCGAGTTCAAAGTTTAAAATTTTTCTGTAGAAATGAAGTCAGGAATGAAATGTTCAAATCTTGGAAAAGCAACGAACTAAACTTTTTGCTCAGTGTTTCGCATCCTAACAAAATAGTCACTTTGACTGAACCGAAAAAGGAAAGTAAAATAGCATAAAGTGAATTCATGCACGTAATTTCTTTCAAATCTCACGAACAAGCAACCAACTCGATGAACCCAACCAAACATTTTACAGAAAGTAGTAGGCCAAACTAAGAATGCCAGCGGTAAAGTGAATACAAGAGAAAGTTGTAAATGATTTCCTTTTAGCGTTACTTTATGAATTCTAAAAGTTAGGTACTGGTAAATTGAGAGAACTGGAAGCCTGCATATCATGCAGTTAAAGCCAACATTCCTTACCAGTACCAGCTGTGCTCTACATTTTGGTTAGTGCGGTTTTTAAACATGTTTATTTTTAGGCAAGCGAAAAACAAGAGTTATGACATCATAATTATTTTATATTAAACTTGCACAATCTCTTATTTATCTTATCTGAATTTTCCCTGTCTATAAAACCATATAAGTATGTTTGCATTTAATTTCAAGTTGCCTTTTAGAATAAACACTTTCATTTCATGGTCTACCGGAGACAGTAATATCATGATGCGGGGTTTTGTTTCGATTCGATAAATAGCTTAAACGAAATTTGAACTTTTAACAGTTCTAATGATTTTCAAATCACTTTATTATGTAATTTACACTTTCCCTCTTAATCTCACAATGCGTATTTTTACATCATCATCAGTTAACCTTTCTATGATTGGTGGTTGTAGATGTAGACAAAATAGGAATAACAATTTCCCAATGGTGTTATTATATTTCTCATATGCTATATTCACCCGGCGGCGTGCTAAGCATCATATACTACCATACATAAAATATATGGGGGTATGCGATGCTTAGCCGACGCCGGGTGAATATAGCATATGAAAAGAACTATATGTACAAAAAACTTGCTAGATATTAGATACATTAAACATATCAATTATCGAGTTCCCTCAACAGCTTACAATGATATTACATTACCTAGCTGTAAAACACTAGGTTGAAATGACTTTTAGGATTGTGCCATATACAGAAGCATTTGTTAATACCTCCCACATTGCTCGCTATTGTTCTTGCTCAGTCAAGCGTGAACCTGCATTTACACACTGCAGTCAGACCACCCAAAAATAAGCGCGCGTTCTGCGACCAAACGTAGATGTTAGTCCCTACCTTACTGTAAGCTCTTTGGGTTATTTGGACTATAAAATTTTGTGGTAATGAACGAATTAAATAGAGAGAGAAAATTAAGAGAAACGACGACAGCGAAACAATACGAATTTTTTTGGCTGTTTCTCAAATACTCACCCATATCAAGCCTTTGTCTCTTTCAGTTTTTTTATTTGGACGAGTCAATGTAATGACGGAGACAAGGGAATTTCGAAAGAGATGCTCACCAGTTCATTTGGTTGTTGGAAGAGGACAAAAGTCGGATAATTGTAGTAAAAAGTGTTAATACGCTCAACGAATCGTAGCTCACCTTTCTAGTATTTAAGTACAGAGTAGTAAAAACGTAGGTAGAACCAGCTACATGTCTTTCATGCAACATCAGCACTACGGTATCTACCCTACGTGACATGTGAAGTCTTTTTTTTTTAAAGTTTGCTGATTTTTTACACAGACGCACATACAAGAAAATATATGTTTCTGCAATGGAGAAAACAGAAGTATGTGCAGTACTAACGTAAGCATATATTATCAACCTAACCGAAAACATTTAGTTGGTTGGATTAGAGGTAAGACGACAGGATAAGCCTTCTCAATAAAAGAACAGAATATTTTTTAGATGTTAGTGAAATGGAATTGTAGCGCAATGGTGTGATGTAGTGGATTTTAAACTTGTGCGATAAAATGGCAGAAACAAAAGAGTTTATAACAACATGGCATATTACATGTGTAGTTTGCTTATTAGCCAATTCTAATTTTCCTTTGTCTTGTGATAGTATTACTTCATAGTCTAATAGTGTATTGCATAAGGAAAAAGAAAGGCTATAATTAACTGAGCGAATGACTGTGTCGCGAAAAGAAAAGCCAAATAAATTGCAGAAATGCAAATATTTCTGCTCAACAACGTGTAACGTAAAGGCATGCAGCCATAATAAGTTACGAGCTTAGGTTTGGCTCTTGACTCGGTATTCCCAAACGACAAAAAAGCCAAACTTCACTACAGTTTGTCTCCCATCTTTTGTAGGAAGACTTGTTATATAATGGGATACGAAACGGTGTGCTGACGGCAGTGGTGCGGTATTCGGCATTTCCCCACTTTGTTTTTTTAGTTGATGGTGACAATGGAAATATCAAGTGAAGGCTGTGTCACTGCCGTGTCAGCTAATGAGCATAGAATTGGATAGTTATTGGACAAATGTACATAATCTACATATTTCCATATAAATATTTAGATTGCATATGTACATACATTGACAGATGCTTATGTAACGCATTGCTATTGAGTTACGTGATCACAAAAAAATATATACCGTTATTTTATTTTTAGTTGTTGGTTGAAAATAACATTTTATTTTTACTACTTATGTAAAATACATACCGCCTAGATCTAGACTCCAGACAGTGATATTGGAATTAGGTATATACTCCAGCCAGAAATCAAAAATTATATTTGCATCAATACGAAATTTAAAATGATATATGTAAATAAAATCAATTTTCATAAATATAGCTCCATTCAAAGGATTCACCTTTTTTGCTCTACTAATGATTGCATATAGTCTCTTTTTTTGCAAAACTTGTTTTACAGATCTGACTTCGACGAAATCATTAAATATGTTTTTGCTTTCATCTGTCGTTATATTTTTTTGTAAGTTCAGTTTGAAAACTCAAAACACGAAGTTAAATGAACATCAAAAGTACTTATTTGTTGCTTTTGCACATCTCAAAATTGGTGTCGACCTGAAAAAAGAAGAACTAGAGTGGAAATATTTGAAAGACAACTCTAGCTAACTCATCCATCATTCATATAGGAGGTTTTTACTTTTCTGTATAATTTCATTACAGTGTTTTTCTGTACTCTGTAGCAAAAATATCGAACCGAACAGTCCTAGTTTTTGTCCTTCTTCTTGAATGAACGTTTAACTTTATTGAGATGCATAACATATATTTCAACATATATTTACTCGCAGAAAAAAGGAAAAATCTGTTTTTCAAACTGGGAGTTATGCAAGGCTTCAATTTCAAGGAGAAAGTACCGTTATGTAATTATTATGACACGATATGTAATGTACTACATATATATTTCAGTCATTGGCATGCGTCTTTGGAAAATATTACGCGACTTTTTTGAGTTGTAAAGATGCATTGTGAAAATGATCCCATGTAGTATAATAGAAACCTGTATCAAATTGTTGAATAGCTATTGATTGACGGGACTATGTATAAAGTATTAAAGAAAGACTGGCTTAATGTAAGAGTCATGCAACATAGAAATCCAATCCATTCAATCCTTTCTCAAAGGAAGGTTTATTCCTTTCCGCAGTCTAAAAATGACGAGTTTTTTTTATTCAAGAATGAATAATTTCTTTCCAGCTAAACGTCCATTCGATGTGCGGTTAAAATTGACTTTCTCAGACTAGCGATACTTTCAAGGTTAAAATATAAAAATGAAAGCTTTAGAAAGAAGAAAGTATATGCGGATGGTTTAAATATTATTTTCTCGTGTGTAAAGTAATATACATGGAGAGATGTCTCGGAAGAGCAACAAAGGAAACACGGATTAAGGTAAATGAAAAATGATAAAAGGAAATTATCGAAAGGTACATGAATTTCCGCACATGTGACTTTATCGAACGTAGATTTTCCCTTTTAATGCTATTCTTTTCTTTTTATTGAAGAAGTGGGATTTTCTTTGGAAATCTTGTAATTTCATACGGCGGGTAGTATTTCAAAAACGTGATCACGTGTGTTGAAAATTGCGTTACGTTGAGTTTATACAAGATAAATCGATTCTATATAATAACTGCATGTGTCTTTGCAGTTTGCAAAGGTGGTAAGACGAAGAGAGATGGCAAGCAGCTCGTTCAAATAATAGGTAAAATTCTGGAAATCATTCTTTAAACAAAGGTTCTAGAATGTTTTCTATTTTTGTATATTCTAGGCAAACTTGACATGTTTCTGCTTCATTACTTATGAAAATGTTTGATGTTTTTGATCTGATGACACTTTGATCAATATTAAATTATAAATGTATGTTAACTCGCATGTCGTAATGAAATGCCTGGAATGGCCACTTTTATAATCTAATTCTGCATAGTAGCGTGGGCATGAAAGAAGGCACGAAGAGATGAAAAGATTTCTTTTTAAGATTGTTGCGTCATAGATTTCATATCCAGTGACAAAAACGGGAAAACTCTCAACACATTATGACTTTATTGTCTAACCTGTCTTGAAATTAAATATTTTAAGTAGTTAACGCTCGATTATTACTTCTAAAAATACATTAAAAAGTTATATCTGAGTTAGCATAAATATATCGCGTAAAAGTCTATATAATTGATTTTGCAAAAATTCTTTAGGTACTACATATAACATTCATTTGTAATAAAGCATAAATTTAAAACAATTTTTCTGGTGACACGGCTTTCTTACCTTTCTGGTTAAGTCCAAAATGCTGGGAATGCCAAAAAAAAGTTACGTTTTATCCACCCGGAGGACAAGACACGTGTCTCTTTGTTGTGCACAAAATATTCAGACTATTTATGATTTAATGTGTGTCAGTTTTGTATTAAAGTGGGTTATATTTTTTGTCTCAGTCAATAAACATAACTAGAACTTCAACTTGAATGAAAAACAGTTATATGTACTCACAGTCCACCTTTCTGTCTCTGTCTGTCTTAAATTGTTATTATTTTGTCTAGCTTTATTGTCTTTTCATGAGGAACAAAACTAGCAGAAAATGATGGTGGCACTACGACAAATATAGTATTATAAATTGTAATAATAACCTTCTCTGCTCTGGAATAAAAAAGGTTTATTAAGTACGCATGAAAGACAGAGTGCTCTTCAATGGATCTCAAACGAAGAGTGAAGAAAATTTGGATTCGTTGCAAAATTTCTAAAGTAGCTACTCTTCACTTTCATCTATTCTTTCATATAAATAGGCTTATAAACTATTATAATATATTATATTTATACGCACATCTTTATGTAACTTGCAAATGTCTATATTCTCCTGTATCCGTTTCATGAAGCTCACGTTACACATAAGACGGCATAATAATAGGCATCATCATCATCTTTGCAGAAATCTCATGTCGCACACGTTTACCGTTATTGGCCCTACTACCACCGTTTTTTTGTTCGTTAAAATAAGATAAAAACGGAGCACACACGATGAAGAGGTTGAAAAACACGCTGCGCTACTTCAAAGAAAGAAAGGTAAAAGGAAAATAAGTAGGACTACTAGAATTACTATTAGTATCATGTACAATGTAGTACTAAAATTACAGTTGTAGTTGTAAATTGAAGCGGCAGCCAAGAAAAGAGAATACCAATTTCCAACTGAAGACATGTTGACGACGACCATGATGAGTTGAGGTTGAATGTATGATGATTTCAACGATGACGATGGTGGTGGCAATGCAATGGCAAAATAGCAATTCAAAAAGTAATTTTCCCCTGTTTCATTTTGAGAAACAGCCTGTTATGTTCATTCTTAGACTGTCTATTATATTTGAAAGCAGATGTGTAATTTCTTTCCAAACTATATCGGGAAAATGTAGACATGAAAAGATGTATGCATCTATGTCTACTGAAACGTGACTGCGAGTAGTATTTTAGCACCACATGCAACTTTACTAAATTGCTTAAAAATCAGATTCATAAATATTTCCAGGAACCAACATTTATGTTGTATTTTCAGGTTGAACGAAATGCGGTCTTATTATTCGAATAAAAATTCAATGCCATCGGGGTTTTTAATTAATAAATTAATTATGTAGTGGGCATATGGGCATTTACCCATAGAGAAAATTTCACGCACGCACAGGATATGCTGAGAATAATTCCTTTGCCGTGGCACTAGCTAGTAAAAATGTAAATGAGACACAAAGTATATTATTTTAGAACTCACAGAAAATACAAGCTCATTATAAAGGAAACCACTTGAATTCAGTGGTTTTTTAGAACATCAGCCAGAACTCAAGTATACTAATTTGTGATTCTTTTATATATCTTATTAGCTTATTTTTCTGTTTCGAATCGTATATAATTTGGCTCTCTTTGTACTTACATATTTTATGAAGACGATCTTCGCATCATCAATTTAATTTGATATATCGGGTTATATAAATTTTGTTTTATGTAGTTTAACTTTTATAATGTATATCAATTCAAAAATTATTTAAGCATAGCACCAAACTGTACTGACCTAAGAGTACATAAGTAAGCAGAGATGCCCACCAAGCTTACAAAGTTTCTAATTTGCGTGGTCGTATCCATTGAAA
>JAQIWN010005307.1:0-10046 GCA_034699025.1 Entomobrya cf. arborea Gr-Col-00668 | reverse complement strand
AAAAAAAGGTTGTAATGTTATACGACATGTGGATGCAGCAGTTGGAATAAAAACGGGAAGCACATGAAAATTACAAAAGGCATGTGTTCACATGGTGTTTTTGATGTAGCACAAGGGATAATGTAATTCAACATGCTCATTCCTTACAGCATCCTCATCCAATTCCAAAGCAAAATGTGATTCTTCATCCCATGCATACTTTAAGTGAGTGCATTGCGTCAAAATGAAAATATATCCTGTTACACAAGCACTGTAACAAGTGTATCCATATGTTGTGTTCGTGTTTCTTAATCTCTCTATTTTTCTAACTTGACTTTAACTTAACATTTAACATTACCACTTTATTTTACAATTTTCTGATGTAAAAGGTATTTCAAAGTAGAAAGCATTTTTCTTCATTTTGAACCCTGAACAAAAAAAAATCTCTTAGCTTTTTAGCCAAAAAGCCAATAATGTGGTGCTGCTATGCTACTAAAAATGATGAGTAATTGGTTGATATCCATAGTTTGTAGATGGCAAGGCAGGAAACGTGATGAAATCAAGAGAGGGTCGGTTGATGGGTGATGGTGTGCAATTCGGATTAGATTACTGCTGTTGGCGTTACATTTTAATGCTTCAATATGTAATGTGAATGATAGTCATATTTTCTGTGACTTGTGATTGGGACGACGATGATGCATAATGGTATTAATGATTTTTTTAGATTGTTCATTTGTTTGTTTAGCTAGGCAAAGAAGTCTATATAGAATTCCTTTTTGATCGGTTGTTTAAAAGCGAGCCATTCTGCAAACGCAACATGTAATGCAATTCAGCGTATAAGTAATGATTACAATTTGAACTAGTCCAAATATTAGAGTTTTGACTTTGCAGAAAGTGGAAAAGTATGAGGGATTGAAATGAAGCAGACATGAAGGAAATTCCTAGAGAAACAAGCAAGGCAACAAAATGAAAGCTTGTGGAAGATGAAAACTGGTGGAATGTTTTTGATAATGATGATTTGTGTGTGTGTGCAATGGAATATTATAAAAAGTGTTGGTAGATGCATTGGAGGTGCCACCTCCGATGATGGTGAGGATGAGAGAAGGAGGAGGAGGATATAATAATATGTGTGTATTACGTTTTTGCTTGTGCGATGTCATATAAAGAACAGAAACGTGTGTAAAATGTACATAAAATGTATATGAAATTTTTTAGAGTGAATTTCTATACACGGGTAAAAGTGTAAGTTTAGGTTTTCCAATGAAGATTATGATAAAGTGTTGTAGGTTATAGAAAAAGAAGTAGAGAAGCAGTATAAATAGTGTAGGCACAAAGCATCACCGCTTTATAGTTTCAAAGCTTTTGCTTGTTTTACCATTCTGCGGATTTACCAAGGATGGATCATGGCAGTAGTGGTGGTGATGGTGGTGGTGGTATGGATGTAGTTAATTCTGTTATGTGTTTTCAGATTCTGACTTGAACAGTTATAAAATGGGATATAAAATGGAAAATGCAATATATAAAATTTATACATGACTGGATGAATGTAGAAGTATAATTTCACAATTATTATCACTATCACTGGTCTGGTCTTCTTGTAACATTATATGATGTTATGTTAGATGCTGGTTGGATGAGGAGTAGGAGGAGGACACATGAGAAACTGAAAAACAGGAAGAAAAAGAGAGCGAGAGGAAAAAATATTTATATTTTTTAAATGAGTATAATGGAATTTTAATAATATATGTGTATGTTTACATGTTAAAATTACATTCAAAACCATTCTTGTCTCAAAGCACCCCAAGAGTGAACTCTTAATTCTTTTTATTAGTTTAGCTATTTTGTCGTACTCGTTTTTACTTATTTTTTTCTATTTACATCACCACAATTTTCTGCAACTCCCTAGTTACCTGTCTATCTAAATCATTTAACATGATCACAAAGTATTATCATTTTAAACACATAAAATCCTTCACTCATTGACATGCTCTTCTCACAAAAAAACACCTGCAAAAAAATCTGCAAACACAAAAAAAAATCTTTTGCAAGTGAAAGAGGCAGACAGACGGAAGAAAAAAGAGGTTTCAAAGGTCTCCATACTCTCAACTTAAAAAAAAAACATTTTGCACATCCGTCGCTCTACCACCACCGCCGCCGCTGTTCACCCAGAGGGACCAATAACAGTAGAATCATTTATTTGCCCAAAATTAAAGGAAATGGCATGGCATTGCATTGCTCGCATCAATTCTCCACTTCATCCATACTGTTTCTTTCCCATATTCCTTTACATTGCATTGAATTGAAATTGATGTAGATCCCTATCATATAAATGTACGTACTCTATCCACATCTCTATATTTATTTTTTACTTTATACATTCATCTGAAACTCAAACACATTTTTATTATTACCTATCTACCGTTTTTCTCTAGAAACCTATCTTGTACTCTTGTGCAAATTCATTTCATCTAGTCACTAGAGTCTACTTTTTTACACCACCGCCACCATTCCACCGCACCATTCGCCATAGCATCACCATCCTTCCCATCCATCTATAACTTGCTCAACTCTTCAAAGAAAAAAGAGAGTGAAAAAATGATAATATATTTTTTAGAGCAGATAGACAAGAAGAGTAAAAAAGCAAGTCCGTCGTCGGTGAAAATACTCACATCTCATTCTCATATCATCTTCTACCCTTTTTTCACGAAATCGGAGAAGATACCACACCATCATACTAGGTTTTTTTTATTACGAGGTAAGTAAAGTAGTAGAACATAAGCAAAAAAAAAGAAAGATAATTTTTAAGTATGATAGTTGTAACATAACAGCATGAAAAGAATATATACTAATATGCTTATTTTATTTTTTCTTTCCAAAAATTCCCAAAAGCAAAAAGTACAGCAACTTTGTTTCCATTTTTTGTCTTGTGCTGTAAGTCTTTTGGCTTGGGTTTTTTTCTCGGTAGTATTATAATAATATATAAAAGTTGGTTAGTCATGATGATGAGACGATGCGATGATGGTCCATGTGTGTGGTGGTGATATATGGATATGGATATAAGAAGTATAAAAAGTGTGTGTGGTGATCTGGTGCTAATGTAGCATGAAAAAGAAAATACTCTTACAAGATATGTAGCAACTTTTAAAAGTAAAGCAGAAAAAAAAAGATGCAAGAAGATGCTTCTTCCTTCCTTCAACCCAAGACTTCCAACTTCCAACACATCGTCGTCGTCGTTTGTTTCTTCTTTCCTTTTTTCAAAGGAAGCAAATGCAAAAGCCAGCCTTTTTTCTATATTTCTTGTCTGTCGAATTGCCTTCTTGTGTCTTTTCCAACCTGATATATAAAAAGCTTCTCTCGCTCTTTTTTTATACATTTTGTTGTCTGTGTCACTTTGCCTCTCTCGCTTTCCGTCAAGTCTCTTGTAAATAAAGAAAAGAAGTAGTAAAATAGCATAGTCACATCAGAGAGCCAAGTCAGTCATCATGATCATCTTTTGCATCACACTGCATTCTTCTTGTTCTCTCTACCAAGCTTAAAAAGCAAAGTAAAGCTCTTTATACACAACACAAGGACGGCAACGGCAACGACAACAGCAACGGCATCAGCACACAGGAAGCAAGGGGAAGAGAGCTGACTTGAGTTGAAAGTATAATTTTTTTTCTCATCGTCTTCTTCTGGCACTGGCAGTAGTGCTTGTGTAGTGACAAGGCCTTGTTTAATAAGAGGGCTCCACACTGGAGCTCTCTCGTCAGTCTTTGCTCGACGTCCTGCTCTTGTGTTACATTCACAATAGAACTATAACCGTTCTTCTTTTTTCCAACCTATCCACCAACCACCTTTTTACACAGTTGGTCTATCAAGAAAGCTATCCCATTTTTACTTTGTACACCGTTCAAATTTTCAGCCTGGCACACAAGCAAAATAGAAGAATAAAAAGAAGATTTTTTTCTCTTTCTCTCGTACTTTTTTTTAGAGAGGAATATATAGAGAGAGAAAAAAAGGGAGAGAGATACTTTAGCAACTTGTTCTTTGCACAAAGTCAGTTGTTTTCTAGCTGCTCATCTGCAAGCAACACGAGACGCGCATGATGTGCATGTGTGTTGACTTGTGTGTGTAGAAAAATAAAAATGCATGCAGGACTAAAGTTACATGCACCTAATACAACATTTATCCCTTGATGCAGTCAACTCAACTCTTTCTAGTTTTGTCTGCAAACTTTGTTTTTTTTTATTTTTTTCGAATTTTAAACATCACTACTGAAATATTATACGCATTCTCTCTCGCTCTCTTATGAACTGAAAGAAAAAAAAATGTTTTAGTAGTGCTGCTGGTAATTTTAAAAGTGAAACGTAACGTATGAAAAACTTTACATTTTGCAATGTACATTTTACATACAAGTACTCTGGATATTATATACATTTTTTTTGGTAAATTGGTGCCGGTTGCCAAAGAAGATGCTGAGAAGTTTATCATCCGCATTTTATATTAAAGCAAGTGGCATAGTAGCTTGAAAAGTGAACTCGGCAATATTCTTCTTGACTTTAAATAAAACATGTATACATGCTACACATAAAATTAGTATATTGATCATTTTATAAAAGTGCAAATCCGTTCTATATTGTTTACAAGTTCGTGTCTATATCTCTTTTACTTTGTCGTCTTTGGCTAGTTTACAGAAAAGTAGAACAAGTTCAGTAGAACAATATATATAAAAAAATACTCGCCCATCTTTTAAAAAAGATTAGGTTCTTTTTTTTACTTCTTCGTAAAACATAAACTGAACAGTACAAGGGAAAAAAATCAAATTGTGCTCCTGTAAAACGTAACCTCTAAAAAAGTTATATACTTTTTGTAAAATATATAATCATACATATACTATATTGACTAAAAGTCAAGTCAAAAGTGAAGCTGTTTAGTTTACAAGGTTAACCCTTTCCGAACAAAAAGCTCCCTAGCTAGTACTCTAGATAGCAAGTCAAATTATGTAAAGATTTTCATGCTGCTGTAAAATTCATACTCTTTTAAACTAAAATAGAATTTCATCTGTCTGCTGCAAAACTACAATACAAAAATACATAATTAATACCTTTCAACCCAGGTATTTAGTCTAGCATAATAGCTAGTTTTGAACACTTAATTTTTCTCATCGTTAGAAAAAAATGTGCTGCTGATTTTCTTCGTTTTGGGATGAGAAGTGAGTCACCTGCTGCCAAAAATTGTCATCTTAATCATCATTATACCACCACCTACTTTGCTTTTAAAAACACAACAACAAAGGAAGGTCAACACTGACAATAAAAAGAACAACGACAAGGATTTCACATTAACATTTGACTACCACAACAACTCATCAAAAGGTGGGATGAAATCGGTATAGCGACTTTAAGAAATTCACCAACATGTACAGAACAACGTGCTTCAACTTTTCCCATCATACTCACAACTTCACAACAGCCAAAAGCCTTTCATCCATTCATCTTTTCTCAGAAGGTGAACAATAGCAACATCAACGAAACATATTATAAATAATACAGTTCTTCTATTGAATTCTTTTCATGGATTATTTATGACTTGTCAATAATTTCTTGTGCACGTTTTTAAGTGCAAAAAATTAATACTTTTGCGTGTGTATACACTAATGTATCACTTGTTTTAGTCGGGCCAAAGCTAAAAAAAGGATTCATTGAACAGTTCAGTTAGTTCTTTATTACTGGTGGATGTATTGTTATTTACTTTGGGATTGGGAGCAGCGAAATACAAAATATACAACAAAATCAAATCTGCAATGAAAAGGATGAAAGATCCTTGAATTCGTCAAAGTCGAAAGAGAGAAAGTAAAAAGGAGAAAAAAGGTAAGAAAAAAATTGCAAAATGAAAAAAATACGAACATAAAGTAAGGTTTGACGAGAAAGTATTTTTTATCCCTACACATATGTCTTAAATCTTCATGCTACTTACTACGTGATTATCGTCATTTTATAGGTATTGTAAAAATATCACTAAGTAATTGCTTATAAGGTTTGTAAATAGAGAAAAAAAGGGTTTCTTTGATACAATGACATGACAATGAAGAATATTTCCCCGAGCAGAGTCCAAGTACACATGAGCGTCAAGTGCATCCTATTATTATACCGTTTGTTGCTCAAGCATTCTCGCGAAATTTGTTCAATTTACTTTATTTCCAAGAAAAATAGACGGGGAAACCCTTTCTTTATTAGATAGGCCCCTGGTGTCAATATAAACGTTATAACTGAACAGTTTCATTACTTGTCTTGTATTTTGCCTCGTGTCATGCGTCTTCCATTGTACAATTTTTTATTTTTTTCATTATTCCGTATAAAAATAGAAGTGCTCAAGCACTCGTGTCATAATTAACAAAAAAACCCGGCGACAGTAGAAAAAACGGGACACTAATTGACGATGATGGTGAAATAGAGTGACGTGGAGAAAAGGTAAATAGGTACAAATGAAATGGCATTCCATTTTACATCATGCAGACACAGAAAAGTCATCATAATACAATACCTGTGCATTAAGATGAGACGAGGTTCACAGCAGATTCATGCAATCAGTCTGTCATCCAGAACTAAAAAAGGTTTTTTTTCTTGACTAGCGGGATGAGTGGTTTATTTTTCATGTATTGAAGTGCGACAAGATATAACAGGAAGCCATGTCTTTATCATATTTCCTCTTTTGTTAACCAATTTCCTGTGCATTTTACTTTTTGTTACTTGATATTATCCTGGATAGAATGTACTTTACTCGAGAAAAAAGATATCTTTTTGTGTACCTTCTCCATTTTCATGTTCAATTCAATTACTGTTTATTCATCTTCTTCCTATTTGATTACATTGGAACTTGCGAGTCGTGACGCTTTTTGCAAAAAGTAATAAGAAATTGTAACTAATTTAAAGAAAAATTACTACCAGAATGAAGATTTAGGAATGCGTCACTTTCAATCCAAAAACCCTCATATCTCAAATTCTTTTTCATTCAAAAAAATGAAAGACTCGTCTTTTTGTGTTGATTCATTTTTCTATATTGACACATTGGGCTTTATTGACAATTGTCAAGTTTTGTATGACTTTTCATATGTGTAATACTCCAAAAGAAGAAAATTATGTGACTCATCCTCTCTCCTCACCGTCATCATCGCCAACATGAGAACACTCAATCATGCATAAAAATAAATATAGTGAGTGAAATAGCTCTCTGGCGGTGGTGGTGTAAGTCTGGTAATGACATTTATTTAAAAAATAAACATACATCACATCATAACATAAAGAATATAAAGGCTTACCTGCCTGGCATATGAGTATTATTTAATGTCACTGTGTATAGTTTATGATGGTGGTTGGTGTGGGTGCAATATTGACGACAAGGAAAGGTAAACACCTGTCTTTCAGTCAATTAGTAGAATCCAATATATTTATGTTACAGGAAGAATCCCAAAGAAAAAAAAACCTTTATCTTCAGCAGCGTGCCGGTTATTTTTGTTATTTTATCTTCTTCATTAAAGTCCTCATACCTTTCCTCTTTATCTCTCAAATAAAAAAAATGTCGGATTCCACACATATTTGCTTTGTGATGTGACGTGACGTAAATCTGACAAAAAAAGAGAAGTACGTGTGTAACTGTTTAATATAGACAGTTGTATAAACATGCAAAAAAGTACTTTAATGATAAGAATGTATGTATTGAAGTGTGGCTTTTGTGTTTTTAAACCCCCGCACATCCAACATTCTCAAGTTGTTTTTAAACTACCTGTATTACATACGTACATGAAAGGAGGCCATTTGTAAAAGGATTTTTTTTTAGATATAAAAAACATGTAACGTAACATGAAAATAATATCGTACTTCGTAAAAGAGGTACTTCCTTCGTTTCGTACTGACACAATGATGAACCCTTTTTTCTTTTGTTCAAAAAAGCAACTTTGTAATAAGACATAAGATATAAAAACGATGACTTGACATTGAGGCCATGCCATGCCATTCACATTTATTTCGTTGTTCTGCTGGTGTCATTAAAGCTATTAAAGTCATTCAGTCAACGATGCTCTACACTTTTGGAATAACACACTCTTATGCCATCCAACACCACGACTGCATCACAATGCACTGGGTTCTCCGTGCAAAAAAAGAAAATTCATTAAAAATCTTGTAATCTTCTCAATCCTTTTAACAGTAAACACTATTCTCTAGCTAACACTACTCGTCCTCCCTTTTTTCCTTGAGTCACATAACTTATTGATGAAATTGTTTCGAATAATAGTCTAGTCCACTTGAAGAAAGCAGAGAGAGAGAGAGAGAGAGAGACGAAAGAAAAAACCATTTGCAAAATTTTCCTTCTTAGTATTTTAAAACAAGTTTCTTTCTATCTGTACGTTTCCTTCCTTTTCGTACGTACGTAACGTCCACTCTCCAACATCTTCCACCTCCTCCGCATCATCGTCATCATGATGAGCATAAGATGGACTAGTTTTTTAGTTCTACTTACGTGACTTCGTCCACTATCTAATAATATTAAGTTTCAAGCTCTGTCTTATTGTTGTGTTAGTTTTGTGTGGGCATTTATGGTAAAAGGCACATGACATTACTTACGTTTTTTTCTCTTACTTTTTTCCTTCCTACATACTTCCACCATCCACGTTTCATGTGCAGTCTCCAAGGTGGTCTTACTTACAACTTAAGAAAAAAAGTCCCGAAGGTCCCCTTTTCATATTACTTAGCGTATTCTCCACTGACGCCATTCACAGCCACTTGTTTTTCCTCCCATACTTTTCTTCCCTTTTGTCATTCTATTGTTACTGGTTTGCGAGGCGTTACAATACAAAAATAATACAATGTAGTTTCCCTTTTCTCTTATGCATATCACATCCATCCACTCTTGCGTTTAACAATAATTTCATGTGTAGAATGCAACAAACTAAAAAAAGATAAGCCATTCTTCTGTGCAAACCATGTGGACAAAATATATATACATATATCTAACTTTCATTTTGGCTGATTTTGAGTGAGAGTATCTTCTTTTCCGCCACGCTCTAATTCAGATTAATGTGCTTCCTTTGCTCTGCTCCTCTCTTTCTGTTTTCATTGCAGTTTTTGTGCGACATTGGTATGTTGTGTCCATATCCATACATAACATACAAACAAATAAATATTTGTGTATATCTTCGTTTCGAAACAGGATTTTGTACAAAAAAAATAGAGAGATGTAGAGAAACTGAGGACATAAGGAAATAAATCTAAAAGCTTGTGTAATATTTACGTAGACAAAAGAGAAATAAAACTTCTTTCTCAAACCAGTTTTCTCTTCTGCTTCTTTACCCTATTTATTCTGTTCTCCATGGAATACTAAAAAGGAAAGAGAGGAAGGGAAAAAATGATACGCAAAAAATGTAAATCTTATTATCATTATAAACAGCATTACAAACAACCAATATAAATTGTAAATAGGAGAGAGAGAGAGACGTGGAGTAAAGCCAAATGTGCAAATTGACATGTGTGACATGCGTGTGAGTGAAGTAAATGGGATAAAAATGGCAGTGTTTTCACCAAAGTGGAAATTTCCACTGAATCCTATAGTTAAACAACATATGTACATAATTGCAATTATTTCTTATTTAAAGTAATTTCTACGCAATCAGCAGTACAGTCCCATTATACCATACACCATACCACTACCACCAGAACAGCATCAACAACAATTCTAGTTAATAACTACATAGAAATAGGTGGGAGTACAAAGTGAGATGTATGGAAAATGATTGCAAGCTTTGTATATCCTCAGTCTAAACTAAAGCTAAACGATGTGAAAGTGTTGGATAATGGAAGTAACAAGAATATTGAATAGAACGGAGCACAACTCACAAAACATCACGTAACTATGTAGATAGTAGTGGAAGCCACGTAAAGTAAAGTAATGTACTTTTTTTTCTTGTTATATAGCCTGTCATAAAATAAAATGACATGCCACTAATTAGACCGTCTACAACCGCAATATAAACATAATAGTAGGAGAGAGGCAGGGCAGAATAGGTAGAGAAGAGGCAAGAGTGACAACGA
>JAQIWN010005306.1:0-10048 GCA_034699025.1 Entomobrya cf. arborea Gr-Col-00668 | reverse complement strand
TGAAGAGGAGGATTGTTGGGACTCACAGAGTGATCCCGGGTCAATTTCGCAAAAAACTCCAAAACGACTCACTCCATGGCCTAAAAAATCTGCAAAATGTGTTCCCTATTGGGGTAGCCATGGTTGCGTGGACGAGGGTGGTAATAGACAAGAGAATATGACACCCAAGAAACCAGTGCGTGGAAGGGGAGCAGATCAGGGTTCAAACGAATTACGCAGGAGAAAGGCTGGGAAAACGGGAACTGGCAGCCAAAACTTTGTAGTTGAAATTCCCATGGAAGGGATAGACACTGTCAAAGTGGGTTCCAATCATCACCAATTTCCGAGATATGTTCAGTCGTACCTTGATGTAATGTACTACAGCTGTATGACACCACACAGATGGGATCGTATGGAAACAGGCGAACAAACAAAATGCCAGTATGCTTTGTCAATTATTCAGAAGGTAAGCTTGAATTTTAAAAATATTTTAAAAATATGTTTATAATAAATTCGTAAATGCATAAACAGGTCAATTTTACTGACAATACAAGTATGGAGGTGGCTAATCACCGATGAATGAATGATTTTCTAGGACAGTTTTGCATGCTGATTAATAAAATTATAACCATTTTCCTAAATGCGCATGTATGCTGGGGCCGCCGTTTACCATAATGCTCAAGAACGCAATCTTTATGTCAGCGGCCAGCTCCTTTAGCTTGTGTTTTTAAGCACTACGGTAAATGGTAGCTCCAGCATACATGAGTAACATGAGCATTCGGGAAAACAGTTATGATTTTATTAATTAGCGTGCAAAACTGTTCTAGAAAACGTACTTTTCATTATGATCGGTGATTAGCCATCCTCATTCTTGCATTGTGAGTTAACATTTTGTATACAAAATGAAAACTCAAACAGCAAGCCAAATTATATAAATACTTGGATGTATTCTGACTTCGTAAGCATTGAAATGAATCACTAGTTCACATAGAATACCAGTATAGCAATTTTTAAAATCTTATGTCATAAACAAATGAGGAAAATAGGACAAATAACATACACGAAATAAGCTTAATGGCAGACGTGTTTTAATCTAAAGTTGCAAATTTAAAATTTTGGTCAATTTGGTTTTTACCTTTAGTATTGTTTTTCAAACGTTATTATAGGTGTCATGATTTTGACAAATTATTTACTGTTGTTTAGATATTTGTTTTTTTAGAATCTATTACTAAAAATGGTCATTGTACAAAGGTGGCATATTTTTGGTTTGCAGATAATTTGTTGCTACATTACTGTCATGGCGACATTTACTTCAGTCAGTTTCATGAAGTACGAACTGATCTCATTTATCATCGAAAGAGATCTCAATCAATTCATTGACATTGGTTACGCTGTCGTTAGTGGAGCAATGCACTGGTATCTTGTTTACTTCTTCACATTCCGTCAAGACGTAATCTCAAAAACCCTTCAAGCCTGGAGTCTTTACGAAAAAACTAATCAAACTGACACAACAGAATCCAAAGATCAAACAGATTGGCTGCCAATTGTCAATGGGTCCGTAACAATAGTTTTGGCAATTTTAAAAGTCATATTTTATTCCGGGCTCGAAAATTGGTCATTCCGAGAGCTAATCATCGATGGTTCCGAAGAAATATAAAATGGCTTATTCATATGGAAACCAGACCACTTGCTCCAAAATTCTACATTGGTTGAAGAAATCCACCAAGACATAACTCCGACAACAACTTTGATGGGCATTTTGGGGATCACTGCAAACATATGTTGGAATTACCAAATCGACTGCTTCAAAGATTGCCTAATTTGGGTTGCAATTGTTAACAGTCATCACGTTGTAAACTTTGGTTCTAAAATAAAAGCTAGCCTTGCTCAGAAAAATGCCACCAAGAAGAATTCAGAAGAAGACGATGACCGTTGTTGGGAAGCATATCGGGATATGCAAGATGTCAATGCGGTTACAAACTCCACGTTTCTAGTCATGTTGATAATCAATAATCTCAACTCATTCATGGTATTTTCCTATTGGCTGACCCAAGTACTCAGTAAGGAAGTAAGGCTACATGTCCTAATTATTGTCGGATACAATGTAATCAAAGGAATAGCTGTATATGTTCCCGCACGTAAATCGGCCAACCAGGTAAGTATATTTCGTTCTGATAAACTCACATATTTCATTGAAGTATTATGCAGCCGAGGAGCTCGTGTCTATATAAAAACGTGACGTGTCTATATAGACACGTAGAAAATTAATATTTAATTTACCTGATTGGTCTGAATTAATTTATCTCTTTATTTATTAAGTTAAAATTATCTCAAAATTCCCAAATATATTTTTTATATACTAACTATAAATAAAAAGAATAGGATAATGTTTTGAAACAAAGTTTATAAAAATTAGTTGGGCAGTTTTTTGGACATTTAATTTCGAAGTTTTATAAAATTCCGAACTTTGAAAATTAGTAGTAAAAAACTAAACCCGTAGAATGTTTCTTACCTAACCTTGACTGGATTATTACCCTTGGTCAGCGTAACAAAACTGGGTAAAAAAAGATTTTTTCAAACTTTAGCCCAAAAATGGACCTAATGGCAAGTGGTCCTAGAAGGGCTAACATAAGTGAACCAATACTCTTTACATTCTTGACGTACATTAGTACCTTAACTTTTACTGAAAAAACCAAAAAATTCTACCAGTTGGTTTTTTACTACTAATTTTCAAATTTCGGAATTTTACAAATTTTTGAAATTCAATATCTAAAAAACTACACAACCGACTTTTAAAAATTTTGTACTATAACATTAAGGTGTTCCTTCTGATCATAATTGGAATTTAAAATATTAGTTAGGATAATTTTTGCTTAAAGAGAATTAAAACTAATCTGGGAAGTTAACTTTTATGATTTTATTTTCTACGTGTCTATTTAGACACGTCACTTGTTATGGAGACACGTGGGCCTTGACTTTTGTGACGTAATAATAATTGTATTAATTGTAGACTGATGCATGTCGAAAATGGATCCAAAGTCTACCTTGTCATACCAAGCGGTTTCGTGTGAATGATACACCTTACACAAGAGATGTGATGCTTTTGGAGCTTGACAAAGAGCCACTGGGATTGGGAAGAGGAAAAGTGCACATAAACAATGAGTTTATTGCTACGGTAAGCAGTTCAAAACAGTTAAACGCAAATGATAATGATATAAATTATAATACGTAATAACTCTTTAAATTTTCTTAAATTCTTAGTTCATCACTCTCGTTGCATCGCTCTTCTGTTTTCTTTTTAATATAAACCCCAAGAACGAAGCCGAGCCTTTGCTGTATTAATTTATTAAATAACCATTTTGAGTTGGTCTGTATAAAATGGTAAAGTATGTTATTACATACATACGTAACATTATTTAAGATTTTGGTGATTTTTTGAGTCTGTAATGAAACTGGCCTAGGCTAATCTTGCAATGAAGAACCCAAAACTTCTACTTCCGTTTGTTCTTAACATGGTCATCGTAAATTTAAATAAAGTTTACAAGGAGGTAAAATACTGAAACATTTGAATTTACAATCTATAGCAGTTATAACAGTTCTGTTCCCTTGGACTATATAAATCACTCTTTAAACACTGGTATACATAGCGATATCAATTCAGCATAAAATACATGCATGACGTTGAGTAGCAATAATCGAAAGGAAAATTTAAGGTATTCCAATTTAAAACAGAAACGCAAGAAAAGTTTACTGTTTTGATGTTTTAAAACAAAATCAATGCAAATAAATATGGGGATATTTAAAAATATTTACTTAACTGTACCACACTTATCATAAATAAAACCTTTTTATTATAATGTAACTGTCGTCATAAATGTGTGCAATGTTTTTTTTTTGGGAAAGTGAAAACTAAACATAAAACTAAAACTATTCAACCCTAAAATATGGTTAAACAGTTAAACATTCATATTCATAAAAATATGAAGTTTCATAAAGGTTAACAGTTCATTTTAAATGTCAAATATATGTGAAGTCTTATCTATCTGATAAAGACGTAATTGGTATTGTGCCAATGAATGGGCATTATCTTGAAATGACTATTATTTAAGATTCTGTAGCGGTAACAGTATCTGAAGTAGTATCTGTAAGTCACGAAATATATTATTATAAAAATCTATTGCGACATAATTTGTAGTTGTAGATGCTCATATACTTTACAATAAGAATATAGTCATCTGGTTACATTCATTAGTTTAACTAAGCTCGTCTTATTTTTAAAATGTCTTTGTATCATTAATATTTCAAAAAAAATTGTTCGTTATACTATTGGTAATCTGGTTTGTCAGAAGAAACAAAATTTTAATAACAAAATACAATCATTATAGAAGCACTTGGTATCAAATATAAATAAACCGCCAATTAAGCTTGTTAGGTAACCTAAGAGTTTTGCCTGAAAATTAACAAACTAGTGAGATGTAAATTAATAAATACCATATGTTTAAAAATACATTTTTAAATACTCTAAAATATTGGGGATTCACCATAAATGGGGTTTCGATGAACAAATGAGTCAAATTTACCAAATTAAATTGGAAACAAAAATCCGTCAGTCCAGTCTGGATTCAGGCACTCAATTGAGTCACCTTTTTAGTGTTTTTTTTAAATAATTAAAAAATTCATTAGTAACAAAATCTGTTAATGAGTAACAGGTTTTTTTCGTAAAATTAAAGTATAAGTAATTTAGAAACTTTTTGTCCTGACAAAAAAATTCATTGTGCACTTTTTTGTTAAAATGCAATTGAAGTTTAAAAATGTTAAAAATTTATAATATGGAGAGGGTACTCGATTGAGTACCCTATATGTTTTTTGTTACTAGTAAGCCCTACGGAGTACAATCCTGAATCAAAGTGCCGCATCCTTATTATGATAAAAACTGCATCTTCGACTTTTGAGGTGAAACTCAGTTTATACGAGTAATTGATGACGTAGAATACGAATCTGAAGTCAGTCTTTAAATTCGAAATACTACGTCATCAAAAAAGCGCGGGAAACCTTTGTTACTTTGGCATCACTGCCTGCAGCATTGGGCCTTCTAGAATAAATATTACGACTACTATAAGTTACTCAAAGCCATAAAATGTAGGACCCTTGGTACCTTTGGTAAAGAATGTGCTCCTCAACTATGTGTATAGTTTCACCTCAAAATTCTAATAACAAAGGTTTCCCGCCCTTTTTGATGACGAAGTATTTTGAATTTAAAAATTGACTGTAGATTCGTATTCTATGTCAACATTTACCCATATAAACTGAGTTTCACTTCGAAATTCGAATAACAAAGGTTTCCCGCGCTTTTTGATGGCGAAGTATTTTGAATTTAAAAACTGACTTTAGATTCGTATTCTACGTCATCATTTACTCGTATAAATTGAGTTTCACCTCAAAAGTCGAAGATGCAGATGGTATCATATTGAGGATGCATTACCATTCTCAAATTTTATATAAATAAAAAATATATATATATGTAAAAGATATCGGTAAATCATTGAAATGAATTTTGGAAAGATCAGGGGCCTCGATTAAGTGCCATGGTACTCAATTGAGTCACCTTTTGATGGTACTCGATCGAGTGCCTGAATCCAGCTTGGTCCTGTCATAACTTGTATTTTCTCGTAAAACTCGTCAGCTTGTCTGTCTGCGTTACCTTTAAATTAAAATATTAATATATTATTATTAATAATAAGTCATGGTATTTAGGTTAAAATGTACAGATTACTGCTACGCTGTGTCTGCCTACCGCTCTCTAGCTTTAAGCATACTTTAACATGACATTATGTACAGATTCAGAGTATATAGAACAAAATATACTGGACTAGGCTTCAGTCGGGCTTCAGAATCCAAACCTAAAGCATCGTGTCTAGTCTCTAGTCATTCCCCTGGCATTGGCATATTGGGTATTCATTGGCACAGACAAGGATGGGCATACTCCTTGAGTCATAGATATCCCATCTTCTCCGCAATCTCTTTTTTATGTATTTATCTCCGCGGTTTTATGACTGCTGCCTCGACTATTGAAACTCATAGCCAGGAGTTATAAATGTCATCATCATCTAGAGTGTTGACCTAAAGCCTCAAATCTTTATTCTAAGAATCCTGAAATTATTCACTCATTTTTAACAAACATATATACGTAGAGATTTTCTAATGAAATTACTAATTTTTGTCGTGCCATATCTCCGAGGTTGGCCAATGAATCCGTCGAACAATGCAAGTATGGGGGTGGCTTATCAAGGATCCTAATGAAAAGTGCATTTTCTAGGTTAGTCTTGCATGCTCATCAAGAAAATCATAACCTTTTCCCCGAATGCGCATGTATGCAGAAGTTGTCATTTACCGTAATGCTTAAGAACGAAAGCCAAGGTGCCCAACCTCACTCCTCAAGCTTGCGTTTTTAAGCATTACGGTAAATGACAACTTCTGCATACATGCCCATTCGGGAAAAAGGTTATGATTTTCTTGATCAGCATGCAAAACTGTCCTAGAAATCATATTTTTTATTAGGATCCGTGATTAGCCAACCCCATACTTACATTGTTAGTTGAAAACGTTTGAACTTGAGGTTTGGCCCTGATGGATAAAAATCAGTAGAGATCTTGCCCTTGTTAACCTACATGCCAAATTTGAACGTGTAGTGTATTTGAATATAACTACATGATATTAAAAGTTTAGAATAATTAAACTAAGCTAAATTGAAAATGTCATTAATTGAATATGTTATCTATTAAAAAACCGGACTTACTAGTTTGCCCCTGTCCTCCATTCTATTACCTATTCTATGCTTTTGTCCAGTTTAAAGACAAACCGAATTCTGCTCCCGAAGAATTCACTTCATTAAATAAAACTCTACACTTATATTATGCAAAAAAACACACGTATGTGTGAGTTGTATATTATTTCTCATAGAGATATACACAGCAGAACGAAATCAAAGGACCAATAATTGAAAACGATTATTGAAAATTGTGCTTACAAACGGACAGACAGACAATCATGATAAAAGATATACTGCGCCTTCAGCTCTATAATAAGCAATATTTTTCTGGCATTCTCACACACAAATGAACTTTTTGACAAAAATAAGCTTTATTTTTTATCACTTCCAGCTATTGTTTAACTAGTTTGTCTCTACAAGACCAGGAGTCCAACACCACTGTCAAGTATTAATGTAGTGATACTTATCGTAAGCACTTACTGAATTCGAATGTCTGCCCCCTCCCATGTACCAAAAAGACATCTCACTAAATGCTTTTTCTTCTATAATATACGTATTGAACATTCACGTTGCGTATTACACTTGCGGCAGCTAAACTGTAATGTTCGCATACGGTGACGCACACTGCTAGAAGGGGCTACTGCTACTATGTATGTGAGACACTAGTGATGCATGCATTATTTTACACACATTTTTTAGATGAAGAAAAGCCTGTTTGTGATTCTGACCAAATGACAGCATCATAATCAAAAAAGCCACATGATAACAACAAACTCAGAAAAGAACGGTCGGTTCGCACTGCTTACCATTTAAAAACGTATTCTCACACTGCACTGGCGAGCTGTGTGCGTCGGCTTGTCATATAGCTATATGAATGGCTAATAAGTTGTTATAAGCAACGCGAATGTTCAATACGTAATGCTGTAACAATCAATGCTTTCTCCTTGCAGAGCTGTGTCTATTTCATGGATACGTTTATGTATATGCAATCATTTTTATGAAGCTACTGGCAGAAAGCAAGTATTTTAATTGCTATTCAAAATTTAAACCCCGCTCCAATTAATGGATCAAAATTTCTCTCTGCGTTTTTGCATAAAATACAGCGATTACCTTAAGTATGGTTTATATAATAAGAAATTAGGTTATTACCTTTTGGACCACGCTCAGCAAGAGATCACGCCAAGATTCAGCTCGGCCATCATCCAATTTTTTCGCTGGGTTGAACGGACTGACACAAGTCCAGTACATCAACTTCATGTAAGCTTCAACATAAGAAGAATCTTGGGTTGGTCCACGGGACTTGACGTCACCTATCTCAATGGCTACTTGACATTTTCTGCCTTGATGTTTTCGCCGTACAGAGTTAGTTTGCTGAGTTTCAAGTTCTTTGTCCGTATTTTCTCCACTAGTTGGGTTTTCACCTGAAATTTATATGGTTATGGTTATACAGTGATGAAAGCTAGAATAGCTTGCCAAATAATTAACTTTTAAATGTAAAAATGATTTTTAAGGTGTACGTATTGTAGAGTAAATTATTTCGAATTTTCTCACCTGATAATCGTCTCGTTCCAGTTTGTCGACGTGGTGTTTCCTCCGGCCAGGAGTATGAACTCAAACTGTCGTTTTCAACGAGAGTATTTTTAGTGCCACCAGAACCGATAGGCTTTAGCTTGAAGCTAATTGGCAAAATTTTGTCCGGGTTATCACTGCTACTACCACTACTGGCTGGAGGAGATGATACACTCTTTTGATTAACTGACATTTTTTTGCTGATTTTAATTTCGAATTAATTTTATTGTGCAATTTGCTTCAAAACAGAAGTAATTACTAATTAAAAGTCTAATAGAATAAAACGGGGTAACTTGAGAGTGCTATTTATGTTGTGCAACTGAATAGAAAGTATTTTTAAAGAAAATTTACGACTACGACTGCAAGAATAAAGAAGTGAAAGCGGAATGACACTACTTTCTAGTTTATACACATTACACATGTACAGGCATACTATTCTCCAGACGATATTAAGACAAAAAAATATTTTAATACATGGCATAAAATATAAAGTCCAAACATGCATGCTTATTACCGTAAATTCGTAATAGCAAGAAATAAAAAGCATAAAGCTGGATAAGATAATTCACCCTTTACTTTTTCTCAATATAAAGATGGTCAGCAATGCGTAAGCAAGTCAATTGATCTACATTTTATTCGGATCGATTGAGCAGGACATTTACACTAATATTTTCCCTTATTTAAAATACGATTATGGTTTATTTTAAGCTTATAAATGTCATATAATGTTATAAGTCTTTAAATGCCATTACACAAGAAAGCAATGAAGGTAAACCCGAATAATGTAATTCAAAGGGGGTTTACTATATCACGGGGGTTGGTATGTATCATGTAAATGCATATAACTGACTGATAGTGACAAAAGTCTTATATATATTGTTCAATAATATTAAGTTTATCAAAAATTCCAGTCCATTGTAAAAATATACACAACTAATAGCTAACTACAGTAAAAAAAATGTGACACGACATCTACAGCTTATATACATTTAGTTACCCAAGTATGTAAGTTAAAGTGTACATGGTTTTCATATACGTAGTTTACATTACCTGAAATCCCATTGAAATTATTAATGAAATGTGTAATAACATTTTGTACAACAACATGTATAGTTCGTGTAGAGATGCAAACAATTTGTCGTAGAGAAAGTCTCCCGCTGCGTTTCTTGTCTGCTTACCGAGAATGCAAATATATTAATATTAAACTGTATCACAGTTATGGACACGGAACTCTTATAGGAAAACTATTGCCGTTTCCAACATTAATTTTGATCTCATTGTTACTATACAAGTATTTATAAAAGGTGTTATAGTTCATACAAAATAAATATGCCCAAATTTTTATGAAAAATTCATATCTAGTCTGTATTGTTTTATGTTCTAATATATTATTTGCAAAATGTTTTTACAAATGTAAAACAAATAATTATTTACCAGTTGTATTATCATATTAATTTCATTCACCTAAATCATCTAAAAGCTGCAAAACAATTGATAAATTATGCTTTGATTGAATAGATTACATGCAACGACAACTATCACAAGTCCCAATTAACACGTTCATCTGACCTTAATTACATAAATTTGACATATGCAAATATGGCATGATAGCAAAGTTTAAAATATTCACTCATCCCATGCATTTCCTCTACTCTTTTTTTTACATTTTTTTAATTCTCAGAATTTGCGTTTTTATGAAAGTGCTCTAAATTATATTACGACCAGGCACTC
>JAQIWN010005305.1:0-10048 GCA_034699025.1 Entomobrya cf. arborea Gr-Col-00668 | reverse complement strand
TAATATAAGTTACTCTCCGAGAAAGGGTTTTTGCCCCGTACACGGTACTTATATCCCTAAATGACTGCAGGAACAAGTTATTGATATAGTAATACTATGTTTAAAGTTGAGTATGTAAAAAAACCGACAACTTTTTTTGTTTTGTAAAAGGTTGTTGAATTTTTTTTCAATATGCTACAAAAAAAACCGACAACTTTTTTTGTTTTGTAAAAGGTTGTTGAATTTTTTTCAATATGCTACAAAAAAAACCATCATAATAGTTTCTCCTGAAACCTGACATGTATGAAACTTTGATTCTGTTTTGTCAAGAGTTTTTGCTTTTCATGTGTAAAAAATCTGCCTCGCCCACAAACTTTATTAGCTCGTTTATTTGACCTGTGTTAGGTACTCTGTATTGAATGATGGGTGCCTTCGTTTATTTGTCAAGTCCCTGCTTCCGATAAGAATCTCATGATATGATATACTATAGAAGCTAGAAAAGCGTCTGTCTGCTTAGACTCTTGGTTATAAGTGGTCTTGTTAGTCTTATCTCTCATTTTTGTGTTTCTCAAAAAGTTCAAATGACTTTCACTTGAACAAGTATCATAAAAGTACTAATTTATTTTTATAGCAATATGCATATACAAAGATAAAGCCACATTTTCCCCCTCTGACCTTTATTTAGCTACCGCTTTAAAATACCATGGGTTAGCTGGATTATGAGTGGATAAAAAGGCTTATAGATGAAGGAGCGTTAGCTTTTGGAGAATTTTTCTGGTGTTTGGCTACATTCGATTGACATTTTTTTGGTTTTGAGCCATATAATGTTAAAACCCCATAATAGCATTTTCAGTTTTACAACAAACGGGACAAGAGACAGGAACATGAGTATACTTAGGTCCCTACTTTTCTTTTCCTTTGCACGGCAATCTAAACTGGAGATAGAATGGTTATGTAAGATAAGTTGGCGCTCGTCGTTTTTTAAGAAGAAAGGGAAAAAGGTTTTCTTATGATTTTGATGGGTTTAGGGTATTTCTGAGAAATAAGGTACAAACACGTGTCGTGTCCCCATAATTACGATGAAAGCCTGCTGAATGTTAGAAAGATGGGAAAAAAATTCAGCGAAATAATACAGTTAAGACAACTTTCTTCCGAGTAATGAGCAGCTTGAGAAACTTTTACATTTTTTTACACCTTGTGAACATGCTTGTGTAAAAAATGTACTCATCATTTTAGACGTGCAAAGGGTATGTTATATCTGTCGTTTATATATGAAAACTAGAGAACACTGGCTTTTTTGGATTTATTTTGCTACAGGGATAGAAACATTACTTCTACTGCCTTACAAGCATACATGTACATAGTTATACATGATGAGCTTGGTTGATTGTGGGTGTGGATATAATTTGTTCACTATATTGTGTTCGCGCAGCGCATATAAGTATATCTATTATATGGTTTCCCATTTTCAGATAGACAATAAGATTATGATAACATGCTTCCAGCGATTTTCTTGACTCTTTGTGTAACATTCATGATAACTACAAAGTGAAGAAGTATACTAGAACTAGATTGGTATTCCAATAGTGATTTTAGATAAAAACGAAAAATCGCTAAATACTGATCAAATTCGACTAACTCAAGCGAAAAATTATGATGGGTTTACAGTTGTAAGGATGGGATGCAATATGCAATATGAAAATTCATTAGACATGTAAGCAAAGTATAGTTGGAACTTTTGTGGTGCTTCTCCTTCATTATTAAGTACAGAACAAAAACTGTTACGATGCTTCAGCTATAAAATTTATTGGTAAGTCTGTCGTCCGTCCGGCGATGTGGTTTCACGGTGAAACTTTCACCATGGGCTAAAATGTTGCACGTGTAAAAAGATACATAGATACCAAATATGCAAAGTATAAGCTTTGTGTATTCATTACCTTCTAGGGAAAACTTTAAAGCTTCCAAATCAGAGCCAAAGTCATTAGAATTTTAAAAAGCATTTCTTTAGGGATTAGTTACTCCAACAACGTGATTTGGAGGATTGTGAGGAATATTTTGCATTAGCATGAGAAATGATTGTGGTGTGGTGTGGGCAGAAATAAATGCGTTCCACTAAAAATCTGATGATTCATTATTTATTGCACAATGAAACACATTGGAGTATAATAATGTATTGTGTGCATCCGCGTAAGATAATAGTGTGGTTGGTATAACAAAACAATGTCGTCACCTCATCACTATCATTCACTTTTACTAACCTGAACTTCTTTTGCTTTCTCCCAAATTTTCAGTTCGTCTGTATAGGAGGAACTCCAAAGAGAATGGAAGAATTCGCCTACTTCATAATGAATGAGATCGGTTATAAAATTCCTACAGGAACTCAGCTCCTCGATATCAGCCAGTTTTCATATAGGTACTCAATGTACAAGACGGGCCCGGTTTTATCCATCAGTGTAAGTTTTTTCTTTCTCACTTTTTACAGAAAAAAGTAGCGAAATAGATATTAGCTGCATGCAATGTAATGTGTATTTTGGATGAATAGATGAATAAAATACATATAAAATTTCCTTCGTAGTGGTTTTTATTCATTCATTATTTGTGTCCTTTTATGTTTCATCCATTTTCATTTGAAACTTTTTTCTTTCTTTTTTAAAATATAAAAGGGAAATGTTCTGTTGTACATGGTACATGACTTGAAATTAGTCTTATAAAAATATTAGCTTGTGAGAGAGAATGTAACTGTATTTTTATACCTAAATAATATACTTTACAGTTTATAGTACAATTTCACTCGAAATGAATCCCTTCTTTTGATGTGTTCTTGAATTATTGTGGTTGAAAATGTGGTTATTTTTATTTTTAAAAATGTTCTCACAGTTCTCTAGAACTATCTGTGGGTACACTGATTTTGAGTTTTTTTCTTTCTTTTTGTGTTGTATATTTCAGATAGTTTTGTTGATATAATAGGAATGAAATATGCATGGCACATGGAATGCGATAAACTCACTCTCTAGTCAATTGTATGCATGCATGGGTAAATTTTTGGAGAAGAGAAAGCAAAATGATTTCTCTCTGACATGACATTTTTTTGTGTGTATACCCTTTGTTCATTTTATACGAATGATTCCTCTACAATAATATGTATTTCAGCATGGAATGGGCATCCCTTCTGTGAGTATCCTCCTTCATGAAATAATCAAGTTGATGTATCATGCCAGGGTGAGAGATCCAATTTTCTTTCGCATTGGAACATGTGGTGGGATTGGAATTGATGGCGGAAATGTGATCATCACTGAAGAGGCTCTTAATGCAGATCTTAAACCGTATCAAGAGTTGGTAAGCCGATATAAATATACACAAAAGATAAGACCTACATCCAGGAAAATTGTTCATTTAACAATTTCTCTTTTCCTTTCAATCTTGCTTTTATAAATCAAGTGGCCACTTTTACCTTATTTGATCCTACTTTTCTTTTGCCCCTTTTTTTCTGGGAGTATTGCAACTACAACGTGAATTATTCACGGGCTTTTGGACATTATGCAGGAAACCTTTTTTTTGCCAAAGTATTACATTAGCGAATCCTTTTTATGTAGGGCACACAATCGCCTAACTACTTTTTTGAGAACATGTTCACTTTTTAACGAAATTGTTTAGTGCGTAAAATTTAGAATTGTTTGCTTTCACTCTACCTTTCCCTCAAAATGGGTATAGTTTTTTCCTTGTTTCCAATCGTCAACTTATAAATTACTTTGGGAAAGTGTAATAAATGAATTTTCTACAAGAATGATTCTCAAGAACTTGTTTTTATGCTGGTTGCTGTACCATGTACTAAAATGGCAGTTGAATGAAGATGAAAGCAGTATACACTGGAATTGTATTATATGCTCGTAATTTCATTCCAGACTGCGGCATTTTCTATTTAGAATTCTTCACGCTCAGTTTTATACATTATAGATACATATATATTTTGTGGTTTGTATGCAGACTGTTTTGGGGAAAAAACTGCGACGGCCAAGCAAATTGGATAAACGACTTTGTGAAGAACTGCTTACCCTGGCAAGAAATAGTGACGATCCTTACGATACCGTCTCTGGGAAAACGATGTGTACAGATGATTTTTATGAAGGTCAGTGGTCTTTATTTGCCGTTCTCTTCAAAAAGTAGCATAAAAAACTACCTGCTAGTGGACAAAATGTCTTTATTCTCTGCAATAATAGTTATACTAAACATTAGTTTGGAAAACAGTCTTGTATGTGGTTTGGTTTTTATTATCGGGACATCATCTTGTTTTATGATCTGTCGGTGTAGTAATATAAAATAAAATAAAGTCAAAGATGTGCTTTATTGTGCATGTGTGCGTACTGATTTCTGACTCTGAAAAAACAAAATTGACTCCATTACTCAACTAGTTATGCTTTCAGAGGTCTCATATTGAATCGATACAAGTATTTATACTTTTCCCTCTAGACATTAAAGCACATTTGAAAGCGTAAATTTCATTCTAAGAAACAACGAATTGAAGCAAGCATTTGCTTACATAGCAGTATGGATGTTTTGTCCAAATATTTATTCCAATTTAGAAGGACAGTAGAGCAGAATGCGAATGTTAAAAATCATATTGTCCTATTTTTGACGGAAAGACGCACGACCTAATTTTCAGAGACTGTTTTTGTGGAGTGCCATCGTGGAAATTGTGACGGAAAGAGGGGGGGAAATTGTACTTACGTAGATTGAAGACTACGCTATCTTTGTGTTGCAATATTACACAAACAAAATAGAAAGTTACCTGTCTAAATCAATATTTCGCAACTTTTTTCTTTCATTTTTCTAAAAGGACAAGGAAGATTGGATGGGGCTTTTTGCGACTACTCGGAAAAAGAAAAGATGTCTTACATTCATCATCTGGAAAGAAGTGGTGTAACAAATATTGAAATGGAATCATTAGCGTTTGCAGCTCTTACTCATCATGCTGGGATACGGGCGGCTGTAATTTGTGTTTCTTTGCTTGACCGAATCAGAGGAGATCAGGTAAATAATTTTAATTGCACAGTACTACATTTTGTTCTCATTAAAGGCTTGTAGAAGCAAAGTCATGAATTTTAATACCGTGTAAACTTTGCGTGCATGAAGTATGAATTCACTCAAGCAGATCACAGATTACTTCAATTGAAGACAAGATTCAAAATGCAGTCAAATATCTTGTGTTACAGGTACTCGCTCAGAAGGAAGTTCTGAATGAATGGCAAAGACGACCTCAAAAACTGGTTGCCCGTTATATAAAGCAACAGCTCGGTCTAATTCCAGCTCAATCCAGAATTCCTGAGCTCAGCTCTCCATGCCAGTGTCCACACACATCGGTAATGCCTGTGAAAAGTCCGAGACGGATAACTATGGTACAACAGGAGTCCCAAAGTTGGGATTAATTTTGCTCGTGCATTAATTGTATGTAAAAAAAAGAATATTTCTTTAAACTTGTCGATTCATTGTGACAATTTAATGTGTGATTCTAACATGCATATTCCATTTATAGCATATATGCATATAAAAATACGTTGGAAGGTTTTCTCTTTAACTTTCTCCATTTCCTGTTTTATGGCACCATGCATGATTTTGTGTACTGTGTGCCATATATACGTAGTATATAGAAGGGTAGTAGATTATCATAAAGTGCGACATGAAATAAAATACGATGAAAATCTGCTTTACTCATCGCAAGAAAAAAATTGTTAATATTTTGATTGATAAAAGAAACTGGCATGATTCCAGTTCTAGTAGTTCTCGGAATGAACAGAAAAAAGAAGAAAAACGATTGTGTAAATTTCGAGAATAACGAACAATTCTCTTAGTGAGTTATTGTTTTAAATAATTAGGTAGGTAGGTATATGATGATCATGATCAGCAATACGAAGAAAGCATGCATACTTCCCAACTGTAATAATTCTATTATTTTACCGGTAACCTCAATGGGCTATAAAACTTTCTCCAGAATTCTTGCCACAATGTTGTATTTTATTCAAGTCTACCAGAGTGTAAAAGTGAAAACTTAGATACCTAGCTATATAAACAAAGTATGAGCCATCATAATCATGTAATCTAGATGTGTTCAATGTACTATTCTGGTGACCCAGATAGTATTTTATATGCTGTACGCATGCATAAAACTACACAAGCTACACATATATATTATATCAAGATTTCACTACTATACGGACAGAAGGTATACAAATATACAAAGCGAACAATTGAAAGTTATCCACAAAGTCAATATCAAACCTTTTGCTTTTCTTGTGCTCTCTTTCTTTATTATCTTTAGACCCGCAAGCAGTTTTACGAGTTTGAAGTTTTAAACTTTTTGAGGTTACTTTATATATCTTTTGTTGTAAATCAGATATGCATATATTTTCAAGTTAGCTTTGTGTGAATATTCATCGCTACATTTATTTTAAGGATTTAAGATTAAATTTACGTAGACTTGTATAAGCATGTATTATGTATCTTCAAATAATAAAAATACATGGTACCAAATGTGATTTGTGATTCTACTGCATATTTGTGCGTTGATTTTTTTTAAAGTTCCTATCGAGTAAGCGTAATCTTGAATGTACTATTTACTTTAAAATCTATGCAATAGACAAGTTAAATGAAAACGCATTATTTTTTTCAGTGAAAAGCGTGTAGTAAATACAATACAGGAAGCAGAAGGTCTAAATGTTAAAAATATTAGACAAACTATAGAAAAAAATGTTCCAATTTCACATGTTGAATAAAAAGTTTCTCATGTATGGTAACAAGTTTACTCCTTTTGAAATCACATCAAAACTACACCTTTACCATCCTCCGTAAATATTCGTTCATACATTTTTATTATTTGTACCACGTTCACATTTCCATATGCTACAGAATTGGCCTAGATTCAGCAGAAAAAAATACTCTGTAGATCAATGTATTTATACAAAAAGAATAATAATAAGTTTTAAAATAACTTGTACTGTTCATGATTTTTTGGAACTCTCAAAAGTTCATACGATACGATAGTTCTCTTAAAAAACGCATCGACAAACCGTTACGGAGATGCAGAGCATCAAAATAAATATGTAGATGAAAGCGAACACGTTTCCGATTACGCACTATTCTAAAAAAAAGTTATATTGTTATTATAACTTCATGCTTGAATGTACTACATATTTTTCTTGGGCTACATAATATAGATGAAAAAATAATCGATTTATTGCTATGTTCCTGCATGGGACAAAAATATATTTCACACGTATAAAAAGCACTACGTTTGCTTATACGCCAACGCCAACTCACACAATCCATATACGTTCGCTCTAGAGCCTGTAAAAATGGCTATTTATGATAATAAATTTGAAAAGTAGTACTTGATCCGCAAAAAAAGTGGTAGCTGAAACTTGAAAGCATGCTTGTGATATATGTATGTATGAATTATGTAAAGTACCTATTATTAAAGATGACATTAAGTCTGCCTACAAATTATTACAAGAGAAAAAAAAGTTTAAAAAAACTATTAACGTCGAACGTGATGTAGAATAACATACTTAAGATTATATTGCATGTTATGCATATACTACTACATATTATGTATGTATATTTAGTATATAACCTTTATTTTGAATGAATGAGAAAGCATGTACCTCTTTATTAAACTTTATAGGAATACAAAAATATGTACGGGAAAATGAATACCTGAATGTGGACAAATAAAGTAATGAAAACTGATATTAAAAATTGTGACGATAAAAAGCGCAAACTGGTTTATTATGCAATTATTAGCTAAATCCCTATACTGTACGGTGATCATGCAACACCGACAGCTTTATAACAACGTATTGTACTAAGCACGAAATCTTATATCCCATGTAGCCATTTCCAACAATTATAATATGAGTAACTGGAAAATTAATTTATGCATACTAAATTCAACTTTCACATGTTCCATCTTTCACCACCGGAATACTTTCACTTTTTACAGGCAATCTTCCTACGCGATGTTGGTGGTGGTGGGGATGATGAGTAGCTTGAATTTCATTTGGTGCTCCAAAATAAAATCTTTTAAATGCTTCAATCGGATTGACTATAAAATAAAATGCGGCTCCCCAGACTCTCCGTCTCTTTACATTTTTTAGTGTACAGTCATAAAGTTTTTGTCTGATCTCCATATTTTCTTTTCTAAAAATATCAAAAAAATGAAATGAGAAAAATTATGTTGAAGAAAAAAAGTTTTTAAACTTATATCTGTGTTAAATACTCTTTATGCATAAAAATAACATGTACTTGTATTGCTTCAGAGCGCTTTGCAGGTACTCCACTTGATCTTCAAGATCCTCCAGCTCTTCTCTGCATTCAATATATGATTTTTCCAATTGTTTTTTCTGCGCTACACTCTCCACTAACTTCACTTGAGCTTCCTCTACAGCCTTTTCCAGTTTAGATTTGGACCTAAAATTTTAAATAGTTCATCTATACTTGACCCAGTTACAGACCAGAAATAAATGAGCATCACTTTTTCAAGTATATTTAGTTATTACAAAGTTAAAATTTCATTTTCCTTTGAAACGTCTACTTTTTCATGCAACGTTTGTGCAAACACCTTTTCTTTACTTTCCATCTCTTGCTTTAGTTCAAAGCATTTAGATTCATAGCACATGGCTTTCTCCTGCCAATGCGTTTGCTGTATTGCCAGTTCTTTGATTTGCAGCCGGGCAAGTTCAGTCTGTTGGAAAATCAAAGAGCTATTTAAAGTTTATGTTCAATATTTTATTGCATAAAAAAATTCCACTTTGTATGCATAAAGCAAAGTAGTGAAATTGTCGGAAAACTTTTTTTTTGTGAGTGGAAATTAGCGTATTGGGTGTAGAATATGCTTCAACATACTTCTTTCGCTAATTGCTCATTTTCTTGGGAAAACTTTTCAGCACGAAATCTATCTAGTTCCATACTTCTCAACTGCATTTCCTTTTTATCAAGTCTTATTTGTAAATCTGTGTTTAATCGACAATTTTCATCCGACAGCCTTTTCAAGTGTATTTCAAGGGATCTTTTTTCCTCTAGTACTTTCGCATATTCCTGACAGAAAAAAATCATTTTACACAGTTTCATTAACTTTAACAAGGCTAGCAAGAGAAGAAGTACTCTATTGAATAAAATAATTAGTGAAGATGCTTGTGGTGATCAAAAAAAAGTTGGTTGTTTTCATACTGCTTTAATCATTTCATTTTCTTTTATTGTCTGGCAGTAATCCCTCTTAACTTCATTGTAATCTCTTAGAGCAGAACCAGCCTTGTCCTTTTCTATAGATTGCATCTTTCGTATTACATTCAATTGGAGGCTTTGATTATCAATCTGTAAAAAAATGTGGAAAGAAAGAAAAGGAAAGAAAACTCATTAACTTTTGTATTACATACATAACCTAGAGTACTAGTATGAAATACAATATTTTTCAAAACTTTTTTTGTTATTCAATTATTATCTTCAACTTTTGTTCATATCATCCTGTTTACCGTTTTGTGCATTTGAGCATTTTCTACCGAAATGGCAGTAACCTGACCTTTCGTCATCTTCCATGAGTTTAGCAACAAGTGGTGTAAAATTACTCTGGCAGCACACTCCACTTTTCTTTCAACGAGACTTTCTTCAATCTGAACTAATCGCTGAGATCGTCTCCTCAAAGCTTCAAATGCAAACGCATTAACTATCCTGAAAAAAATACACTTTCTTCGCTCCTCTTTCACTCTCTTTTTAAGTAACTCATTTTCAATTGAGAGACTTCTTAAATTCCCTTCCACCACCATTTTCTCCTCTGCATTATCAAAGATGTTAACGATTGAATTTGAACCTCCTGTAGCAGAATAACAAGTTCCTCCATTACCATTGCCACCACCACCATCCTTTTTCTTTCTTTCTTCGTTTGTGTTAATGATATTGTCCGTTTGAACTAGTGAATTCATTCTCCTTTGTTGACAAAGAGGAGAAATTGGGGATGCCTGAGAAGATTTTTTCATCATCCCATTCCCTGCTTCTCTGATGTAGCTTTCTTGTTGAGTCTTCA
>JAQIWN010005304.1:0-10049 GCA_034699025.1 Entomobrya cf. arborea Gr-Col-00668 | reverse complement strand
CTTCGAATAGTATTGGAGTCATATCCCTCCATGTAAATCTGCATTGTTGTCCTCTCCAGATCTTCTTGCCTCCAATATTAAAGTAGTCATTCAACAAGTAAACTTCATAAGCTCCATTATTTAAATTTGCTTATTATTTTTAAGCTCTTTTTGAGAATGTTCTAAATGTAAGCCTTAAGATTGTTTTGCCAGGTTTTGTTTTGTAAAATTATTTGCGTCAGTAAAATTAAAATCCAACTTGAATTGTTTATATAAGCAAATAAACTGAAAGTAAACAAGGGTTAATTTAAATTATTGTAATTCAATACTTTTGTTATGCCTTTTGAATTACGCATCTTATTTTTAAAATCAATCTCTTTGTTAGCATAGCTTTTCCTTGCGTAATTATCAACTGGTTTATATATTTTTGTATTGGATAGCTACGATTTTAGTGCTAATTGGTGATTTACATAACTTGCTTATTTGAAGCAGTGCGACGTTAACATGTGACTATTTGACTTATTTGAATAACTGGCTATTAGATTTGTATATTTTGAGCAATAACAAGTTTCGTTTTTAGCAAATACAGTTTTACTTGTCAACGTTAAGTTTTCAATGTTTCCTGGTTAAGGCCAAAGTGAAACTGGAAAATTTCAGTGTGAAATTATCTTGACAATAATTTGTGTTTTGAATATGAAAAACTGTAGTACCGAATTCAAATTAGAACTATTTGGAGTAAATTAACCAAACCATATTTATTTTGTGTGCCTAAAATTATAGTATCAAATTTAACCCTAAAATTTAATAGAAAATTCCAAATTACACCATAATTGTTAAGTGCTAAGCAAGAAAAACAATAACAGATTGCGTCGTATTATACTCAATTTTTTTTCCTAATGATCTTTAAGTTCTTCAAAAATATACGAAATACGTCAAACGATATCGACAACTTAGCCTGAATCTCTTTTGAATTTTAAGTCAGTAGTGTTTTTAAGTGTAAGTCGAATAGTATAAGACCTCATAGCTCTAAAAAATTACAAACTGGCTGTTTGGATATATTTCGTAAATATTTTGAATTATTATCTAGCTGGAATTCAGTTGATACAAAAATGAAGCTTAACCAGTACTTAGAAAAAGAATACCTGCTAAAAATAAATAGCAAACTTGTTGAAAAATTCAACTGTATACCTATAAGCATTAAGGAAACCTCAATTTCTAAGTCAAAAAGCAATCTTTTCTTTACAACAACCAATACCTCCAAATTAAAAAAATAAGATTAAAAAGCATTATTTGCACAATATTTGCATTTTTTCAAATAATTCAGCTGTTAAAACCGTTAGAAATTCATAAAACATACAAACATAGTACAATCTTTGATAAAATTCTTGCTTCTTTAGGATTGGGAATGCATGTAATCAGTAGCTTCACAGTTTTGCTAATGCACCAAAAGAATTCTGAGCTCCCTTATTATCTAAACAGTTTACTTGAGTTCCGGGCAAAATATTGGCAAAAGATTTGCAAGTCTCGTTCATTTAACGAAAGTGTAATAACATGTTTAATTCCGATTATTACGGCAAACTCCATTATAATGGCTCCATTTTTTGTCCTAAGTTTCCACCTGTTCGATCCCTGCAAGCCTTCGCTAATTGGTTATTTTTTGCTAAACGAATGCTTCCGTGACATTGACAGCTCCTTACACTATATTATTTTAAAATATTTCATTAGAGGGACAATTTTAATTGTAAATTTACTGGAAATGTATTTTGGTACTGTTGCTGTGATTTACGTTTGCACAGCAATTAATATGACTTCCATGTTAATATTAAAGGAAAATATTCAACTGTTTTGGAAACGATTGAAAAATTCAAATAACGTTTACCAAGACTCAATAATTTACAGACAACTTAAGATCCAGAGCATTTTAGCAAATGAAGTACAGAAACAATATTTGGCTGTTGCTATGGTTATAGCTACTCTAGGGTGTTCTATTAGCTTGTCATTACTGATAAGATTGGGTAGTATTGCACAACAAGATAGTATACTTGTGAGGCTTACACTTGGAATGTTTGTGTTTGACTGTACAAGTTATCTTTTAATTATACTTGGTGGTATGATAGCAGTTCGCGCAGAGTCTAAAATTGTTCTTGAGAATGTCAGGTATTTGAAATGTAGCTTTTATAGAAATATAGACAGGAAGTGGGCTAAAAGGTTTTGGAAATCTTGTGCAATTTTGAAAATAAAATTTGGGGACAACAATCATCTAGAGGAACAAACGCCTTTGAGATGTATTAGTTGTGCTGTTGATCTGACAGTTCAAATTTTACTTTTGACTTGGGTCAAATAAATTAACTTTGACAATTTGTTTATTTGAAATTAGCAATTTTATTAAGGTTAAAATACATTGTATTGTATTATGTGTGGACCAAATTTTATGCTAGTTAAGTAACAAGAATGTAATTATCAATAAACAAATGTTTATGAGTAAGTGTGCTTTTGGATAAGAAATATAGAATCCTAATAAATTATTATTTATTTGATAAAATAAAACAAATGAATTTTATTTAACTTCCTATCTTTTTTGTCAATAAAACCTAAGTTCAAACTTGGAATTAAAAAAATGAATCTTCCATCGATTTTTGTAATAAAAAATTGCCATTTAAAATGCTTAGGCCCTTTGACCCCATATTCTACTCAACATACTCTACAAGACTAGAATAGTAACTTTGAAATCGAAAATGGTCCTCCAGCAGATAATGTGGCTGGACGAACAATGACCCAAATGGGTTTCCTCATAAACACCAGCTAATCAGAAAAACAATCTATTTTTACAAATATTGATTTAATTTGGTATTTTGTATAGTAAACTCTGTAATGTTGTTGTAATTCTATTTTTGTAAGGTAGGGCTTAGTAATTGTGGCAATGCCATGCATAAATATTATTTTGTTTGCTAAATTTTTGCTACCTTTGAAACCTCGGTATCATCCTAAAGTTTGTGCCGGTTTGTGAATCTTAATTGGAATATTTAAATTACTTTTAAACTGGGTGGTTGCTGTCACATTTAAACTTTTAAACTGTTGCAAAACTACATTTTGAATTTACAAATTATCATCCAAATTTCAAAATCACTATTTTTATTGTAAAATAAAAATTTGATTTCAAATTCATCATACGAATTTTAAAAGTACACTTCAAAAAATTTTTTATCCCCAGAGACTATCTTCATTGGAAATTTTACTTTTTGATTTCTTTCTGTTTTTCAAACTTTACCCATTTTAATATAGCTTTTTTGTTAAAAATTCTGTCTTAAATGTTATCCCATTCATGTTTACCTACTAATCTCACACCTCTCATTTGAATGCAACAAGTCGAAAAAATATATTAAGCATTTTTTTAAATTGAAGTCTCGAGTTGTTGACGTCTAAGTTGAATATACCTATTGGAAAATAAATTTTACAGCTGACAAAAATACGAATACTTACAGCACAAATGAAAACAGCTAAGGACAAATGCAAACCAAAACTAGGAATAAGACTTGGAATAATAACTGCTGTTTTGTTTTGTGTACTTGAAGATGTAGTATTAAGGTTGTATGAAGCCATTAATCTTTTACCATGAACGTTGAGCTTTAAAATAAACACGTATTCAAAGTAATTTTGCCGCCACTCAAATATTCCAGTGTCGAAAATATACCCCGCTCGGACAAGAAATTTGGGTGGAACGTAGCCCACAAATTTATACCCTGAATAAATCTCAAGTAATTTATCTTTACCGAGAAAGCTCAGCTTGCCCATTTGTTTAAGAGCAATATGAAGTTTCATCGCGCTATACCTTCTCATAATAAACGCAGACTTGTTGCACATTTTCATATGCAAATTTATTATTGTTGAAATGTTTTCTCCAAAACCTTGTCCGTAATTTGGAATCATTGCAGAGTTATTAATGTACTTCCACACTTGCTTTGGTATTTCATTTTTCAAAAATTCAAACCAAGTTTAAATGTGCGCATAGGTCGCAACCAGACCATTAATTCATACCAAAACTCAGAAACGATGGGTAATGCTTCATGAGAGGAGACAGAGCAGTGTAATTTTTGAAGTTTTTCAAGTTCACTAATGTTCATAAAACCTGCATTATGAAATGTTTTCAAGTTGTACCTACGCGAGTACATGGTGAACTTATATTCTTCAAATGTTTTAAAATTATCAAATTGAATAATAGGAGGTTCTGCTGTAAGTCTGGTCACATTTTCCCCTTTGTAAATTATACTTAGGTATAGCCACGTAATTGGAACAAAGAAATGAAATGGGTTCCCATTATCTTTGGGCGAAATGTTGGATGAGCGTTTATAGTTCGTTTTGAACTACAAGCATTTAAAGTTATGTTTTCCCACTTGTAAAAATATTTGCCATAGTAATGCCGAATATATGTGATATTTGTTGATTTAGATAGCAGCAAAGATGTCAAGTGTTCATCAGCCGCATTGAACAGGCCAGGTTTACCTGACTCAATAGAGTACCTTTGGAAGTGCTTAAGGACTTGTTTTTGATTTTTGGAGAAGTATATATCGTCGAGGTACGAAAGTTTAATTTGAATCGAGTGTGGATCTGGATTGAGATGTTGAATTTCTTGAAGAATAATTTTAAGTTGATTTCTAGAAGTTGGAATCATTTTCGTAAGAAGAGGAACAGTTTTAAGTGAATCACATGGATTACAATACGGACACAATGTCTTAAGAGACAAGGACAAGTATTCCCAAATGAGTACAGTTACTGATTTTCTTGACATTTGAAAGTCGAAGAACACACTGGCAATCCATGTTTCCACATCGTTTTCATTTTCGCAGATTGAGTGTTTAGTCGAGTTGCAAATGAGAAGGGAAATAATTGGAACTGAATTTAGGTAATCAATTTTCCATTTTTGAGTTTCACTGTTTTTGTCAAAATGGATTAAAAACGGAGTTTTTAAATTACTATGCCAGTGCCAAACTTTTGTGTACGGGTTACTAGATTCTTTTTCCGTTTTTTTAAATTTGTTTTTACTTTTGAGTTGAAATGAATCTTTGAGAGTTTTTTCCACATAATTAGTTCCGATTTCGTCTATACGTAGATTTGCTTTGTTTGTTGAAACATTGCGACAAGTTGATGAGTTTTGAGACTTTAGTGCTGGAAATACAGAGAAAAGTTCAACTGGAATCAAATTGTCTATTTTACAGTAAGACAAGTAATGCAAAAGCAAAACAGGTTCGACTAGTTTTTCAAAATTTAAATTTGAGCCTCTAAAATTTAAAATGCGAATATTGCAGCCCTGAAACGCATTTACGATGTTAATGTTGTGTAAACTGTTTACCGGGTTTGGGATTTTGGTGGCAGATACAAAAATTTTTTCAGCAATTAGTAAAAATAAAAGGGAAATGTAAGATTTGACAGTGGAAATAATAGGTTTCCACATCGTGCAGTATGTATAAAGCTTTGTAATATTCAAAAAAATAAGTTGTTTGCAAAGACGCAAGATTTTCTTGGCTTATAGAAATTTGCACAGTTAAAATTTTCAACAGTATTCGTTTGATAGTAGATCCAACTTTTCAACTATTTTATACAAATTTATTAATTTTTTTTTTTTTTTTTTTTTTGAAAAAATAAGGAATTAAATGGGACATTTTATCAAGTTGATAATTCGTTACATTTTAAAAATACAGTTTAGATTTATTTTTATTGAAAACGTTGCAACTCTTTTCAAATCTAAGGAGACTTTAAGCTTTATAATTTGAGCTGCAATGACGATTCAAAAAAGCATAATTTATGCCAGTTATATGTTCGCACGAACTAAAAATGGATTGTTTTGTTGACCGAAAGGGTTTCATCGAAAACACCAGCGAACCAGAAAAACAATCTATTTTTTTTTACAAATATTGATTTAATTTTGGCCTACCAATTTTTATAGTTAACTGTGTAGTGTTGTAATTCTATTTGCATAAGGTGAGGCGTGGTAAAATTTATAGCAATACCATACATGTATATTATTTTGTTTGTTAAATTTTTGCTACCTTTGAAATCTAGGTCTCTTCAGAAAGTGTGTGTTGGTTTGTGAATCTTAATTGAAATTTTTAAATTAGTTTTAAACAAGGTATTAGGATAAAGCTTATGTTGATTATGCGGCAATGACCGATCTAATCTACTTTTCACTTTTTAGTATTTTGCAAAAACAAACAACACAATACATTGACCTAATATGAACAAATTTTTGAGAAGGTAAAATTTGGGATGAATTTTAAATTTTAATACTCAAATTTACTTTTCGAATAAAAAAGTTAAAATTTGAATGGCAAAATGACAAATAACATTGCAAAATTACAACTTGAATTGCAAAAGTAAATTTAAAATTACAAAACTACAATTCAAATTTAAAAATTTTCACTCGAATTTTAAAATAACTATTCAAACCGAAAAAGAATATCTTTCCATAAACTTTAAAATTTATACATATTTATTTCTAATTTTATTTTGTTACCAATTTTACAAAATTATATGTACAAATAGTTAATAAACATAATTAAAAACTATTTAAATTTTGGCCTCTCCTTAAACTTATGCTTTCGCATTAAATGATCCCCTAAACACTTCCCATTTTTATAACTTTTCCCACAAATCTCACAAGTCATCCTTTCCACCGCCCCCGCACTCCCCTCCTCCCCCACCTTCGCCGGGCAATAAAGTTGCCTATGCATCGAAAAACATCTTTTTAAAACCTCCTTCCCACACCCCTCACATATCACCTTTGCCCTATCCTCCCTCGGCTTATGTAAATCCTCATGATTTTTTAAATGACCAATTCTATAAAACTTTTTCCCACAACTGGCACACTGCCACTTTCTCAACAAATTATTCACCTCCTCCCCCCCATCCCTCATGGCATGACTGTCTAAATGCATTTTTAAATATCACTTCGTTTTAAATGTCTTTCCACAAATTTCACAAAAAAGCGTCGTCGTCGTCTTCTTCGGCAATTTTTCTTTTTCGATATCTTTATTTCCTTTTCTTGTCTTCCGTCTGCTTCTGGCACCAGATAACTTTGGACGTCGACGTCGAGGCTTTGGTTATCTTTAGTCGGCTTATCAGCTAGGTCTTCTTCACCCAGCCGTATTTCTTTTTCTTGGTGGTTATCATCAGTTTGACTTTCAATTTTAATTTCATCTTCTAAATTCCATTCCAGGTCTGGTGAAGATAAGCAATGGTTATCATTAGAGTCATCTTAATTGTTATCCTCCATCCTAGATGGTATCCACTCTTGTGTGGGTGACCCCACAACTTCCGACTCCAACTTTGACGAACAAAATTTGGTATTAAGGTTATCTTGAAACTGGCTTAACGATGCCACCACTTAAAAAACAACAAAATATTAGTTAATTATCCATTATTTTTTTTAAAAAATAATTAACCTAATTGTACACTTTTTAACTTACAATTTAAAATCCTATTCCTAAATCCCACCACATCACATTTATCATCCCTTCCCCTCCCAAAACAATTATTCTTTACCACCAAGCCAGTTAACTGTGACCCCTTAACCTTCTCCACAATCTTTCCCATTTCCCCTAAATACAATTTACTAATCCCCTCCATCTCTTTTAATTTACCCAAAAATTTTATTTGCAACTTCAGCACTTCAATCTCCACCCCCTCCAGTTGCATTCTCCTATCAACCGTCTCCCCAATCAAATACCCACACCCCCCCAAATCTTCACCCACTCACTCCACTTATCCAACTGTTGTAAAAAGTTAACTGCTATAAATCTCCCCTCCCCATTTAATCCCCCCGCCCCCGATGACAATTCCAACTCTCCACAAAATCTAGCCAATTTCATCTCCTTCGAAAAATACGGACCAAGTTGAAGGTCGTCACCCCCCAAATTATTCTCCACCTCCCCCACCACCCCACAAATCACACAAAACTTTCTACTAGCCTCCTCTTCCATTATTTATAATTATAAACTATCAATTACAATTTAATTCATTTAATTTCACTTCGAGTCAAAAAAAAAAAATTCTAGACACAGCTGACTTTCCAGATGACAGACCAGAGAGACTGAAAGCCAAGCGTCAACAAATATTGATTCCATCATATTTGTCTGTCCGTCCGTCCGTCAAAAACTTTGATTTGATCACCATGATCGTATGCACTTGGGTCACAAGGTCAAGAGCATAACAACTCTCTGGATTTTCAGCCATGCAGGTCAAACCCCTAAAAGGTCAAAGGTCAAATTCGAAATTTTTTCAACTTCTACAAACACAAGTCATGTGACATATCATTCGAAAGCAGAAATCTTCAGCTAAACCATTATGATCGCTTTAAATACGCAAATATACACATTTTATTAAAAACCATTTATTTATCAACAAAACTATTATTTATTGTTAACTTACATCTTTATTAAATTTTAATTAAATTTAGGCCTCTCCTTAAACTTATGCTTTCGCATTAAATGATCCCCTAAACACTTCCCATTTTTATAACTTTTACCACAAATCTCACAAACCATTCTTTTCCCCACCCCCGCCTCCCCCTCCCCCACCTTACAATGCACTTTCCTATGCACCCACAAACATCTCTTGAGCACCTCCTTCCCACACCCCTCACATTTAACCCTTTCCCTCTCCCCCCTCGGCTTATGTAAATCCTCATGATTTTTTAAATGACTCGCTCCATAAAATTTTTTCCCACAGGTGGCGCACACAAACTGCTTCAATTTATTTTTAACCTCTTCACCCCCATCCCTCATGGCATGACTGTCTAAATGCCTATTTAATCTTCTTAAACTTGGAAACCTCTTCCCACAAACTTTACACTTTAATTCTTCACTGTGCTCTTTTAAATGCTCTCGATATCCTCGCAAACTAATTATATTTAATTTACTTAATTTTCCCTCCTCCTCCGGACATTTCTCACATTTAAATGCATTTAAATGACAGGCAAGCACGTGATCCGAAAAATTAACTTTTAAAAATTGAAATCCCTTTTTAATTTCTTCAGATAAGCTAGTTGGGTTATCAGTCCTCCTCGACTCATTTGGAAATTTATAACTTGTTTTAAATTCATATTTGGGGCCGTCCACCTCACAAGTCGCGCACTTAAATGTCATTGTTCCCTCCCCCTCCTCAATTATTTTTACAGGATAGTCCCCAAACTGAACTTGATCTTGAGCAATTAAATAATTCCATTTAAATTTATTTAAAAAGTTATCCCTTTGGGGCCACAGAAGGACAGCTTTGACCAGCTTTTCTTTCAAAACACTCATCCCATCCCAGTTGACCTTTGAAAGGTTATCTTTATTTATTTTCGCAGTTTTCCATCTACATAACCCATATCGCTTTGGAGGGGCACGACCACCACGACGCTTATCTTTACTTGGCTTATCGGTGGTATTTGAAGTATTCGTTTCCTCTTCACTTTCATCTTGATCGTTATCAATTTCCATTTTAATTGTATTCAAAGCCGGTGGTGGTGGCCCCTCTTCCAAGTCTGGTGACAGAGGTCCCTGTTGCTGTGGTGACGATAAGCTAAGGTTATCACCAAAGTCATTGGAGAAGCCATTTTCATCGTCCACGGAGGGTTTCCAATCTGGAGATGATGGTGGTGACCCCACTTGTTTGACAAATGTTTCGTCTCCAACTGACTTCCGGTTGTTATCCTCCTTGTCTTGGCAAAGTTTGATACTAAGGTTATCTTGATACAGGCTTAAAGATGCCGCCACTTTAAAAAAAACAAATAATTAATTATTTAACTGTCTACTTCTTACTTAATTATCTTCTTAATGATTATCTTAATTTTTAAAACTTTTACCATTTAAAATCCGTTCCCTAAATCCCACCACATCATATTTAACCCTTTTCCTCCCAAAAACTGCATTCCTCCCCAGCAGCAACCCATTCAACTGACCTTGTGACCTCTTCACCTTCTCAGTAATTTTCCCCATTTCCCCTAAATACAATTTACTAATGAGAAAGAATATATGGAATGTGTGACTGATTTCAAAGTTGTCGTCGTTTGACCCCAAATTTTTTATGCTGAATAA
>JAQIWN010005303.1:0-10055 GCA_034699025.1 Entomobrya cf. arborea Gr-Col-00668 | reverse complement strand
ATCATAGAAAAAAAAGGTTATCCTGTTGCCTTGGCATTCACGATGATGTCGTGTGTATATCCGCGATCAGGATTATATGGAGATTCTTGGGTGGGTTTATGTGCGTACGTTAGAATAAAATGTATTAAGTATAGGCACGCGTTTTTCGTATGCGGATGCTAATTGGATCGGTTTGGACTAGGATGTTTAGATGCGGTAGTTTGTTGAATTGATCAGGAAATTATGTAGAGTTGTCGTGTGGTTTGTTGTCCGGTGGGATGGGATCCTGGTGGAGTTGTTAGGCGATGGTAGGAGACTAGACAAGAGAATTTTTGTCGATTTGTTTATTTGTTTGTTTATTTTTTTTTTGGATTGGTCGTTTGGAATGTTTGGGATCTAGACTCAAGTCTTGTGCATATTTGTCAGCCAACGTTTCAAGGGACCTAATAATTTTCTTATTAATCGAGACGAAAGTAAAAATTAAAACAAATATAATCCAACTTGTCATTCTTTTGAAATTCCATGGTTACTAAAATCTTAACATGATTTCTAAAGTCACATATTTTCAAATGTTTGTCATGAAAAAGAATCCACATGCACGTATGTTACTAAAGCAAGGCTCACATGATATTTAAAAAAAAACAATTTTTCCAAATAAACTAGACAAGAAAAGAGTAGAATTTGTCAATCTGTCATGATTTAATGGGCTTGGTCGTTAACAATAACTTGAGCGTATTTCAGTCTGAAACCTAATAGAATCTTCAACTAAATGAATTCAATTTTTTTTTAAAATTAAACTTGGTACACATGCATGTGTATAAACTACGTATGCAGATTCGGTTGCAAAATATAATTTTTAAAAAAAGACTGAATTTACTTTTCCCCGAACTCAAACCTGAAAGCTCATTTAGCAAACTATCGAGAATTCGACAATTTCATTCCAATCAACATAACAGAAACGATGATTTTGAATACTTTTGACCACTGACTGTTTCGCACAACGGACGACCAATTATTGACCAAATCGCCTCAACTCCAATCAATCCTGTTGACAGAAAACCGTTGGTATGCAAGATCCCATGTACTTGCTATGTGATCCCTTTTGTCTATGTGATCCGTATCCAAAATGCCAAAAACACAACCCAAAGATTAGTACAACACACAACACGACAACTTTTTAATTGCATTTAACTACATAACGACCCAATACAGCAAACATCAAACACACATCACACCGCAACCAATCACCTCCAAAACAACCCAATCCCCTCAAACGACCAAACATCAACACTTATACTATATCAAGTGCTTATACACTATGCTTTTGAACATGTATTTCCTTGAACTATGACATGAACGACATTATACCCTATCATGTGAATATGAGCAACCCCAATGATAAGTGAAAAAAAACCAAATACCCCACATAAATATTTTTCTAATTTCCACCACATTTATTTGTTCAAAAAAAAATTTAGAACCCCATTTAGAAACCAAATAAAGTTAAAATCCCCCTAAAACCCCCCCTCCACAGTTATCACGACGAAATAAAACTCCCAATCCACCTTACAAACTCTTCTCAATCTTGATCAACTCCAAGATCCCATCCTGCATCTCCTTGACAGCCTGGAACTCTGTCAGCCCCAATCGCCTCTTGTTGGAGATGTCGTAGACACCACCCTCAGCCTCAGTGTGCTCCCCACGGGTCCCCCTGACCTGGAGGTTAAACTTGGCAGCAGTCTCTTCGAGTTTCTCCTTGTTGGCGGCGAGCTTGGGGAGCTTGATGTGTACGGATGCGCGGATGGTGGTTCCGAGGTTGGTTGGGCAGAAGGTCAGGAATCCGAACCTGGCGTTGCGGCTGAACTTTCCGGCCTTTTCGATCTCGGTCGCTCCGGCTACCATGCGGCGGTAGACGCTGCCCAAGTCACCTCCCATCTGCATCGAGATAATTCGCAAGTGGTCCTCTTCGTTGCACCACACGAGGAACGTCTTGTTGTCGTTGTGGAAGATGCCACGGCCGGCGGGCCAGTACCTGTTAAGCAAAGTGGAGATGTTAAGTGTGTCCAAAAACTCAGGGGTCAAATCACAGAGGTCACTTGTGTATACCTGCAAGCATTAGCAGCCTGAAGAAAACGATCTCCCTCCTTGAAGAGAAAGTGATCATCAATGAGCTTCTGCTGAACCTCCTTGGTCATACCAGCGAGTGGGTAGTAAGTTCCCTTGAGCTCACCCCCGAGGTTGTCAAAGATTCCCTTGACCTTGCCCTCCATCTCCTTGTACTGGGCCTCAGTGAGACAAGGGTTGAATGGATATCCCTCAATGGAACGACCGCATCGTACCCGGGTGCTCACAACGAAAGCTCCCTCAGGGTCAACATTGACAAACGTGGACAAGTCACCAAAGTCACATGCTGGGTGGTTGTCGGTTTTCTTGAATCCCTGATGGTAGTCATCGATGATGGGGTCGAACAGGTCGGCAAAGAGTGTGTATGCCTCGGCGTCGGGGGCGTAGATTCCTACACCAGAGTCGGGGTTCTCACAGCCTAAAAAAACATAATATATAGTGTAAAGACTATATAGTCCCCTTTGTAATCTGGAGCACCGCCAAGCAAACACCACATGACCTTGAACGATCGTGTGTGAGAAAAAAATCAATAACGCTCGTAAAACCCGAAAGACTCGGGGAACGCAGCATCCCAAACTTTCACACAGGGTCACCTTGAAAAATACAAACTCACCAGACTGGATAACATCGAGAAGAGTAGCACCAAGTCCGGTCTTGAGCCCCTTGAGCTTATCGTAGATCTCGGCGGAGAGGTACTTTTTCAGGAGGGACTTTGATTCCTGGCCCTGGAGCTTCTTGAAAGCGGCGTCGAGCTTCTCAGCGGTAGCGGCGTCAACCATGTTGATTACTGGAATATAATACAAGATTTTTCAGAAATTATAGAGATGTAATTTTCAACTAATTTTGTGGAAACACTCGATATTTTGAGTAGCAATATTCCCCGAACCTTAAAAAAAGTACTCCAACGAGGAAGAAAGAAAAAAAGCGTTTAGCGAGAGTTGTTGCGAGAGAACTAGAGATCAAAACACCGTTTCAGTTCAGCGTGAGAGGTTGGAATGGAGGGGGACCAACACAATACACCGCTTTTTATACTCTCGGTCTCTTTCAGTTGGGATGGGTTTTTTTTTTTTGGATGCTGTTTATTTGGGGATGGAATATACTACATTCAATTTTCATTTTTACATTCCTTTTTTTTCCTGGCAATCGGGTCTGCTCACATGATACATAACAGAGTTTGCATCACGCTTCATTTCGTGGATGTGGGGAAAATTAGTTGTTCTTTTTTTTGGGGGGGTCTTGATAGATATGTGACGTTGGTTGTTTAATGGTTGGTTGAGAGGAGGTATGGGATGGGGATCAGATGTTGCGTTTTGGTCAGTGGGGCAGGGGTGTTGTGGGACATCTGATGATGGGTTGTTACGGGTTGTTAGGGTTATTGGGTGAGTTGCAGTCGGGTGTGGAATGGTTTAGATTTTAATTTTAAGAGAGTTGGAGTGAACTTGGTTGTCATTCAAAAATTTTGTGTTGCTATGCGCCGAAACAAAAGAGTAAATGTTGAGCAATGGAAGGTTTTGTATTAAAAGATTTTATCACCGAAAATTTTGTTTCTTTGTAGTTCTTTGTTAGCCGACCAAGCCAAAACTCTTATAAATATGTCGAAAGAGTAAAAACAAACTTTGGATCAAAGCTTAATTAATTGGGGTATCATGAGAGTGTAGCGTGGTCATGTAGAAATTTACATTACACCACAGTTTATTCTCGAAATTTCTACTCATCCGTGCATTTTCCAAAGTAACAAAACTATAATCATTAAAAATCCTTCCTAAATAATCTAAACTCTCATGTTTCTCATCTAACCTTATCCATCACCACTCCTTCTTTCGTGCATCAAATTTTCCCAACCGACCTGGTTACAATAAACCAAAATTTTTATCTGCAATTTTAACTACCATTTTACTACCTCATAATCTCATGTCAGGTTATTTTGTCACATCAACACATATTCCGCATACACATCACCCCCATCCCCTTATAACCCCACATAATCTCACCCTCATTCACCCAAAACCCAACAAACTCCAAACCCAATCCACAGTTCAAGTTCTAGGATAAAATCCCGACCATGAAAACCCAAAAAAATCATTTAAAAAATCGGATATAACCAACTCATGCTCACCCATCACTCGACTGACTCTGAAAGCAACACTCTCTTTGTTCTGTAAAAAAAAATCCAAGGTCTCTAAAATCACTTGACAAACTTTTACATTTTATAGCACGGATTGCCAAACGCGTACGTGGAATCAAAAGCCCAAACCGAAAGTAAAATCGTGTAAAAATAGAATGGGAGGTGTGGCTCAGCTTGTGAGATTCTCGATAGTTTTTCCCCTGCTCGAGAAACAGTGTTTCGGCACTGGAGTGATATTAAAAGTGCATGCATACGTTCTTTATTCTGATGCAGTTTTACGAGTTATTTAGGGAATCGTGCCAGAAATTGAAGAAGAGAAGGGGGGAAATTGTAGAGTTTGTTGAGTGAGAAGGATGGTATGGAGAATGAGAGTTTAGCGATTTTTTTTTTGTGAGAGATTTGAGAGAGATGCTGGAGTAGGTCCAAACGCTTGTTTTAGAACTCGTAAATGAGTGTAGCTGTAAACTCGTCGTTAAAAGTTGAGTGTTTTTTTACGTGAAATGGATGCTGGAGGAGAAATCGTACTGAACCTTTGGTTATTAGCATGAATATTAACAGTACGTATGGGTTCATGAGAACATGGACGGTTAAATGAATGGTAAAAGGGATTTCACACTAGAATCTGAATATTTAAATCTTTTAGGGTCAGTTACGCTGGTTCAACGTTCATAAATTAGCTTTTACTACACGTTCGAAAATAATGGGTGAAATTATACGTGAATAGTGAGTTTATGAGCTACGATTCTACAGTTTCAAATAGTATGTTTTTGTTCTACAAATTGGTTAGATTCCATGTTTTGAGAGATTCCGTACAATATATAGTTCAGAGTGAAACACTGAGCTTAGCTCGAAATATTTGATGAAATATTGGGACACATGTTACCAAAAACATATTTATACCCGTGAAATCCAACTCACCATTATCAATCGTTCACCCAACACCCTAAAAATCACCCAGATTCCTAGGAAATTAGAAAAATGGTCATAAAACACCCAGCCATAAAGATTGAAAAGAAACCTTGATTTGATGTACGAGTTCTTGGAACTTTTGTATGTCTCTGAATAAAATTACAGGCTAATATCCAACGAATGTTAACTAAAATCACCGGTGCACAATCAAATTACCAAATTGATCTTGAGTACGAAAACCTAACCCAAAACATCTGCAAAACTCGGCATAAAATTATATGAGAAACACATGCGACATTTATTTTTCAGTCAAAACGAATTTGAGTACGGGAATTCGTATGTGGATGTTATAAAAATCTAAATTGATCAATAGTCCTTTCGAATAAAAAGAATACACTCATTTGATCACGTCATTGAAAATTAGATATTGCATTCAAATTATTTAGATTTACTTCTGCAAAATATATGTCGTTTAAATCTCTGTATAACTAACACAAGTCATGGCTAAACCTATCTCATTAATTCATACCGCCGAGTATTAAATTTTAACCCACAAAATGCAATAGTATGAACATTCGGCAAAATCGTAAAGTCACCTCAGGTGATTCCCAAATTACTATTCAAAATCCCAGGTTACTCGCATGAAAATCATTTTAACGATAACAATAATTTGCTTGTAAAATTTAAACTCAAGAACAAACCCCCCATGTACAACACACATGTCCATAAAACACCAAGAGTGTTCAAAAATATTCCAACCAGAAAAATCTACTCACTATGTAGCTAGCTAATCCACTCATCTTTTAAAATGAAACGCTCCTGTCCACATCCCCAGTAAAATGATCCAACACGAACCATTAAAACCCGACCTCTCACCCAACGCCATGCCCCAAGCAAAACGACTCAAATATAACAACCCCCCACAAAATCTCCCCACCATGACCCCATACAAACCACACACCCAACCCAAACCCCCATTCCCCAACAAAAATCTCATCTCCACAACCATAAAAACTAACCCACCACTGCCATCTCACCAAAATCCCTACTAACCAAAACAACATCAACCATTTCCCATCCTACTACATAACCCTCACCACTAGATGCCCCCACCCCCCCACAATCCACAAACCCCTACACTCCACTTTTTCACAATCCTGGACCTCCAAATAACCCCAAAAAAACCCACCACCACTTTACAAGATCGATACTCAACACACTAGAAATATCTCACCGTGATAACCTTGAAACAACCACGAACACGACGACTTTTTCTCGTACTTCAAATCGAAACGTACGGTCTGCAAACTAAGGCAATTTTTTTTTTGGAAAATTAAGACTAACGATTTCGAAAAAATCGATACAATTTTTTAAAATCATGTTCATGTTACATAACACAATTCATTTAATCATAACCATCAAATTTTTACACTCATGTTAAAAAATTTCCACAACTCCAAGTTCCAAGCATAAACTCCTCCCACTCTACCCTAAAAATATTTCCCCCACTACCCCAATTACCCTGATGAAGCAAAATATATCATAAATACGCAAATCATCATCAATTTTATATCCCATATGACAGTAGTATCGACATGACTATGCAACAACAAAAAAAAACTACACAACATACGGTCTCATGTAAATCAACTTTTCAGACATTATCAATTCAGGTACGTTACGTGTCTGTGTAGAAAACAAGTTGAAGAGCAACGTCAGTGTAAAAGGGAAAAAAGGGTTATGTAGCTACGTAAGGTGTAATCAAGTTGGCGAGTGTGAGTAGGGTGCGGATTTTTATGAGTTGGGAATAAAGTGGGGTTACCTATGAGGTTTTTTAAAATTTGAAATGGAGTAATGTGTTATTGGAGAAAAATGATTTTTTAAATATAATATTTGATTAAGGAGCATTTTAAATGTATTTTTAATTGAATTTCAAAAATAGGTTTATTAAATAATTTGAAATTTTGGAAATTATTTTGCACTGTATATGCCGAATGAGTAATGACTAATCACACCACACTGCATCAGTTATTTATATAAAGGTTTTGAAATTTTTAATGAAAACTAACGCAGTGGAACATTTCACGATTTGAAACCTATTTCTAGTGACTAATGACACTACATCAGTTTTAATAGAAAATTTTTTGATGAAAACTGACACATTGGAATCATATTTTGTGACATAAAACCAATTTTTAAAATTACCCATCTATCTAAACAAAAACAAGTGTGAAAATAACCCAAACCTCAATTTCAAAAACTTCCCAACCAAAACCCAAATTTTTAATCACCCCAAACAATCACTCCAAAACAACCTACCCCCCAAATTAAACCCCTAAAACCCCGCACCCTACGAAAGAACCCCCTCACCAATCACCACTCACTCACGTTACAAACCACACGACTGAAACTCATCCACATCACCAAAACCTACTCTCCACCACACAAGCGTATAAAAAAATACCTACCCCTATCCCACAACACAATATCCACCCTATCGTACAATATCTAAAAGTCTCCACCCCCTTCCCAATCCACACTTGGTATAAAATATACCCTACACACAAGTAACCCTGAATCTAAACGAAACCAACCCATGGCAAAAGAAAAACCCCAATCGCTCGTACATGTTCTCCGAGAAACACAATTAAACCCGTGTGTATTCTCCATGTTAAACACAACAAGAAAAAAAAAACGTGTAATACCACCACCACCATTCCAATTCCACAGGACAAACAAGTAGTATCGTGGAAAAAAAAAACTTTTTTTGAAGGTTGAATGGCCGAAAAATACAAGTGTATTTATTTTTTAAACAGAAAAGTTAAAAAAAAATTACGCTACCGTCCAGATTAAAAAAGGAAAGAACAATTCTTTTTTAACGCAACAGTTTTTAATCGTGTAACTCGTGACCGTGAGTAAAATACTGTACTGTTTTAATCAAAAAAAAAAGTTAGAAAATGAATAAACTACCCCGCACTCCCCACAAAGCGACTATAATATGTCGACCAATAATCTAATCCAGCCAAACGGTGGGAACTCGACGAATAGCGTTCAAGGGACGTTACTTTTGAATCAAAACTCGAACGCGTTAAGTGGATCCACTACTACCACCGCGAACGTTTTGAGTAATACGAGTGGTGGTAGTGGTGGTGGTGCGGGAGGGGGGATATCGTATCAGCAAAGTGGGGGGAGTGGTGGTGGGAGTAAGGGGGGTAGGGTCGTGAGGAAGAATAGTGGAGGGGGTGCGAGTGGTGGTGCTGGACAATCGCTCAGTTTTGTGTATGGTGGTGGTGGGGGGAGTTCTAGTGGGTCTAGTAGTGGGGGTGGTAGTGGGGGGTTGATTCAGAGTGTTGGGGGAGGGGGGCTGATTGGGGGGATTGGAGGAGGTGAGTGCTTTTACGTAGTTGTGAATATGTTATGTGTAGTAAATTTTTGTGCTCGAATTTATGCGGTTTTGTGTGCGCAAATTTGTTTGGAAATTAGTATGTCCAGCGCATATGAGTGAAAACATGCTATTTTGGTAGATATTGTTTTGCTAATTTTGGGTCATGGGTTAACTTGATTTACTTGCGAAAAATAAAGCGTGCAAAAACACTTCCGAGTAAATAAGGATAAGCCTACGCACAAACAAGTGCACGAACAAGATCAAATTTGCACATGTTTATGCGTACAAATTTGTTTGCTGAATTTATCAAACGCACATGCTTATAGTGAAAAAAAACACACAACAATTTTACGTTTGTTACAGTGAAAATCACGAGAATTTTTTTGTTTTGGTTTTTGAAATATATACGAAAACAAGTGCGTTTGGAAACTTGTTACTAGAAAATGTGCACATTTTGTAAATTTTGTGAACGAATATGTGCACAAATCTGCATTTACCTTTGTACAAGTAAACACAGTGGATAAATTTATAACGTTTACTGAAATAATTTGTGCCAAAAATTGCTACATCCGTTTCTAGTGCACACATCAAATTTCAGCGATTATATTTTAAAACGCAAACTTATTAAAATTGTAGCACAAATTTGTAAAACTATTATCCAAATTGCAAATTGACATATCGAGCGTTACCTCCCAGCTATACCCATCAATAACATTTCCAAACTGATGAGTTAATAAACGAATTATTGTTACCCCACACAGTTCTGCACCACTTGGTAGACGCACCAATACCAAACATACCTATAGGCCCTAACAACGTGCTCATCCCAGTATCGTCAGTATCCTCACTGGTGGTTTCACAACCACCACCATCGCACAATTTCACAGGAGGAGGCGGTGGCGGAAGCAGTAGCAGCTCTACCAGCAACTCTGGAGGGAATAAACCGCAATCACAAATGTAAGGCTTAAACATACAAACAATTAAACCATGTAAGATCAAAATTAACAAACTCTCTCGTCCCCTTAGTAACAAGTGCCTGAACGAAAAGCGCCGCCGAGAACAAGAGAACATCTACATCGAGGAACTCGCCGAGCTCATCTCCGCAAGCATCGAGGACATGTCCTCACTCTCGGTCAAACCCGACAAATGCGCGATTCTCCAGGAAACAGTAAACCAAATACGCCGCATCAAATCCTCCGAGGAAACACCATCCTCCTCCACCTCATCCACATCCTCCTCAACCCCCAACTCTAACAACCCGTCATCCAGCCAGGTCCAGCAAGGTGAGGTCTCCTCATCAACAAACATCCTCGCGAACGAGATCCTCTGTCCACTTGTGTTAGAGGCACTAGACGGCTTTCTATTTGTCGTTAATGGGGATGGGATCGTCGAGTTTGTCTCGGATAACGTGACTGGGTTTATCAACTTTGTGCCGAGTGATCTGATTGGGAAGAGTATATACAATGTCATTCATCTTACTGACCATGCCAGGTTCAGTTCTAGCTTGCTGCCTATGAGCATTGGTGAGTTTAG
>JAQIWN010005302.1:0-10057 GCA_034699025.1 Entomobrya cf. arborea Gr-Col-00668 | reverse complement strand
ACCATCCAGAGAACGTAAATATTGCGATGCAAACTTTTAGACCAAAATTAATAAAATTTTGATTTGTGTGTAAATGAAGCACTGATGACTGCGGTTTACATTCCTCCAAAACCCAAAAACCTGCATAACCAGGAATGCATGGAAGCACAAAAATGCCTAAAGAATAGCCAACTTACAAGTAGGTACCTAATGCTACGATGACAAGAATTTTCCCAACAGTATTATTTGGCTTTACTGAACCCAATTCCCACCGTTTTTCAAATGAAATCATGCTATTCAGCAAGCTACACAATAGACTTTTGTACTTGTATCCACTGTAAGTAGAAGGAAAACTTACAAAGTAGGCTGAAACTAGCATAAAACCAAATACTAAAGCAAATTTGTTTATAGTCGACCAAAATAGTCCAATTTGCAGAATTACTGTTGTTACACCAATGATTCCACAGAAAAGAAAATATTTGCTGAAGTTAAGCGATTTCAAAGGTTTTACCATAAACTTACAAGTTTTATTATTCCAACGTAAAGGAATGTTGCCAAATGAGTCACAAATTTTCAAAGCCAGCAGTAAATGCTCTAACAAAATGCCCCGAAGCAACGTCATTTTGCAAAGACCCAGCTTGATTTATAAGTTGTATGCTTAACTAAACTTTACTGATTCAAAATTCCTTTCTACTAGAAAGGTTTTTATTTCCAAGTTTTATGAGGACGTTTTAAACAAATAAGATCATCAGATAGGATAAAACTGACAATGTTTTCATCCAGTAAACAGGATTTCTACGTCAATAACATGTTTACAGACAAACTAGTTGTATCTGCAGTAACATTACTATGGAAATATTTCCAAGTTTTAGTGGAAAAAACATTTTAAAGACAACAGTCAACAACTTGTTTACTAGTTTAAATTTTCCACTAATCAACTTTTGCTTTCCAGTTCCTTGATAACATATCTGCTCTCAATAATATGGAATATATTCTTAACAGGTTTCTTGATTCACATACGAGTCTTAGTGCTACTAAACCGGTTAATTATCTGGGATGTGTATGAAAATCACCTAATACTTTGTTTCGTGGTTAAATTATGAAGCAAAACTTTTGATATTACGATACCTATTTAACGAAAACATGTTGTGAATTATTGCCGTAGGATTCTAGCTTGTTGTTTTGTCATATCAGTTTGTATATCTCAAACGGGAGAAATTTTGTCAAGCTTGTAATATGTCAATGATATTTATAGGGCTCATAGTTTCATAAAATTTATTAGCTGCATGCTTCCAAATTTGAAATTTAACAGAATGACGTAAAGTACCGTCGGTATTAAAAGGAAGAGTAAGATTTCAAATTTATCCACTTTAAACAACAAAATATTAAGTATTGTTTATGTCATAGAGTAAGAATAGGGCTGAAGTTTCGTGAAATTGGCAATGATGGTTTTTAGTATTAGTGAAGATTTTTATGAATATACGGAGGTTAGAATTCATTTGAAAACATGCATTTTGCATTGAAGTATATAAGCATAATTTATATATTTTTTTATATAAATTTGTACAATTTATGTATTTATTTTTCAAGTATATTTGAACAACTTTAAATTTTTTGGCATTTGTATACATTACATTGTATTTAATTTTTTGAACTCACAATACACACTATTTATTTTAAAGTTGTATCAAGTGCTTATTGTGATTTCAAGCTCTGTGGTGACCTTAAGTTTCACTTAGATTTATTACAAGAGTAAGGTTCAAACGTATATACTTACGTGACTAGATTACCTATAAAACTTTAACTTACTAAGCTACAAGACATCTTAAAAATAAAAGATAAACTTTGGTTTTCTGTTGAAAATGAAACAAAAATAACATCCGATAAATTGGAACAATTTGGGTATACAAAGAAATTTCTTTACATTTATTTAAAATATTTCCTTAAAAGCTATTCTGCATTATTTTAGCCTTATTTTTAATATGATCAACCAAAACAGTATATCTTTGCAATAATACATACGTATAATAGACATGTTTGTACAATACGACTACAAATCTGGCAAGGTTTGCTTAGGTTAACGAAACTTCAAGCTACCAACAAACTACATGTCTACGTAGTTTCCTACTATACATCTATACATCAGCAAGGATCAAGTTAATGGTTTGATCCATTGAAAATTGCTCCACATTTAGTGATGTCACAGGTTCGAAGAAATTACCACTCCCACCCAGACTCACTTTCAAAACCGGACAAGACCGGCAAAATCTTCTGAATGCTCTGTTTAGTACATTTCTTCCCAGTGATTTCTGTATATCACTTGTTTCTTTAAAAACCATTGAAAGAAACCCAACTGCCAAGAATAGTGTGGAAAATGTAATAAAAACAAGGGCGCCAAGGTTTATGATCAATTCCGTTGGTAGATCAATTCTTCCACGAATATACTGTATAACAATAAAATTGACCATGAGTTGTACAACAGGTCCAGGAAATATAATTCCTATGAAGACAGACGTTGCATTTATTTGTCGATGGTAAGTCATAACCATTAGCTGAAGTTCGCGATATAATTGTACTGCCCATAGTGCTTCTCTGCTGTTATTTAGCCGAAAGTATTTGTGAACTTTTTGAATATACTCTTTTGCATATTCGGCAAAGCTATACCCTTGCAGAAATATAAGGCCCACTTGCATCATGCAAACAGTAACTATTGTACTGTGACATCCGGAAAATGTGAACAATGCAATGAAGATTTTCAGAAGAGTATTTGAATAATTATCATTTATGTAATTCGGAATATTGAATGAAGATGATGATAAGCTGCATTCTTTTAGCATCCAGAATCCTGGATATAGGGGCATGCAAGGAAACACGAACACACCTAACGAAAGTGGTATTTGCATGAACGAACCTAAAGCTACAGCGCAAATGAATTTTCCCACAATTTTGTTCACTTCTCCATGGTCAAGTCTCCACCGATTTTCAAATGATATCATGCTATTGAGCAAGCTGCTCAATAGATATGGCCATTTGTAGGCACTGTACGTACAGAAGATACCAACTGTGTACCCATTAATCATTAGAAACCCAAATAGCAAGGCTAATTTGTCAATGGTTTTCCAGAAGAGCCAGGTTTGTACAATTACGAGTACTAAATCAATTATTGCTAAATAATATTGGAATTTGTGAAACTTTCGCTTTCGTGATGATTTTACTGTGAATTCGTGAGTTGATTTGTTCCAATACAAAGGAATATTGCCAAATGTGTCACAAATTCTTAGAGCTACTAGGAAATCACTTAGCAAACCACCTCCGAGCAAAGCCATTTTGAAATTGGGCCCAAGGTTGTAAACCTGATGTGCAAATGTTATGACTTAAGTTAAGTGACCTAAGTTGCTAAACTATTGTTGATACAAACGAATATACTAGAAAAAGGAATGTTGTTGAGCGTCAAATCTTGTAATAGTTTGTTATAATCTAATGCTTGTGGGAATGTTTTACACCAAATTTGTAATAGACACGCATATAAATTATTAGTTATTATGATTAAGTATTATTTGTCGCTAAGTGTACTAAATTGCTTGTCAATAACAAATTATGCGTCACAAACCCCTACAAATGTATTAATTACACTTTTGGAACATTAGTAAGCAGAGTGTTCAGAAATGTACATGCTATGTCAAAAGGGAGTTAAATTATTCTGGTAGGACATGTTTACTTACATTTGAGAGAAGATATTTAGGTCAGTTATGATGTTAAATTCACTAAACAATTTTAAAAAGGTACGGTATCTCAGAATCACAAAAAAATAATTTAAAAGAATTTAGAGGTTTTGCGTCAACTTGTTTTGATGTGATGTTATCTTACTTTAGTATTTTTCTTTTGGTTATTATGTGGAATATCATTAGTTTCTTAAAAACAACTCTTCCAGCAATTTCGAATTTCATGCGTAATCTCCTTTGGTAATTACAATTACTAATGTATTTATGTCGGATCAAAAAAACTTTTTCAAATTTTGTGATAATTATCTTTGAAAACCAGTTTTTATGAAACCTTTGAAAACTATATCAATTTGGTTGTTTTTTTCTGGAATCCAAACCATTTCAGTATTAAATTACTTTTTTAAATTCCAAATTAAATTCACTTCACCAAGAAAAAACTATTAAAAGATCCAAGTCAACATAAAGACATGCCTACTAACATAAGACAAAATATGCTTTCTTGAAGAACGAAAACACATTTTCAATCTTCGATAAGTATTGTGAAACGAACAGTGTACTTTACGTATTTAACCCAGTCTATCAATAAGCTATATGTCAAGGTTCTTAAATTCTTCCAAAGGCCATCAAACTTTATTAATATTCCACAAAATATCAAGTATTCATATATCAAATTTCCAAACGGTATCTCCATTAATTAAATAACCAATCAAGCAAAGTCAAAAACAACTCCAGCCATATTTTTTTGTTTCTACCAGCAAAAAACTGTTTACAAAAAACTTTAATAGCACACATAAAATGAAGTGCTGGGATTGCTTGAAAAAGCCGTTTAACTGAATTCTATATTTCTTTTAAAATTTTTTGCTTGAACCATTTAAGCAGTTTCATATTCAAAAACGATTCTGTGTAAATGATTGTAAAATGCTTTTCCCAAGCATGACTCATGGTTCAATAAATCAGAACTTTGATCATCAAAGTTATGATAAACATATATATTCCAGAAGTATGCCTCAGTGATTAACGCTAAATACTGTATTTAAAACAAATATTTCGACATAATATTTAAACCATATCATAGAGAATTTATTAAAGATTAACAAGCAAAATATATATAGAACGTTTTTCGTATGCTATTTGATAGCTTACAAATTGTGCACGCTTTTGAGAGGTGAACTGAATGGCTAAAAAGATGATCAAGAACAAATCCCTTGTCATTAGTGGTTGTTCTATCAAAAATATTGGTTCTGTTAAATGTACCATTACAGCATTAACGTTAATCAACCAGTAAGATAATTGTCAACAATTTTTTCGGTTGGGCATGCTAGTAAAAAATTTCTGTCTTGTGCAAACTCATTAAAAATATTTTATTAATCAATAATTTTTGTTCAATTGCGCATATGTACATTGCTTTCGTTGTTTATTACGTAGATGAATGAAATTTATCGTAGTTATGCTATTTTTTGTTTGTCTGTCCGTGCACGCTCTAACTTCGACATCCTTCAACCGATTTACTTCAAACTTGACACACAAACACTTTAGGTCAAGGGCTTCATCGCCAGTGATTTTTAGTCTCAGGGGTCAAACCCCCTGGGGACAGGAGGTCAGAAAATGTTTTATGTTGTATTATGGGCAAAAAAAAATTATCGTGTATTTCGATAGAGGAGTCGAAGTACATCAACTTTTCTCAAGGGGCCACTAGTCGGGGTCAAACTCTCTCGGGGCTAGAGGTCAGACATGGTCACATGTTAACTTATGGGCAAATTTTTGAAATGAATGATGTACGGATGATGACGTCGGTGTGCAACAATTAATTGACTATTTTTTTTATTAATTACTAGTTTGTACTTATTCGTCTACGTATTTTCTTCATGTCTTGACATGACTTGTTATTGATTAGTATTCTTATATTTTATACATCAGCTAAAAGCAAATTAATTGTTTGGTCCATTGAGAACTGCTCGACGTTTGGGGAAGTCACCGGCTCAAAGAAGTTACCACTTCCACCCAAGCTTACTTTCAAGACAGGGCACGACCTAGAAAACTTTCTAAACGATCTGCTTCGTACATTTTTTTCCAATAATTTTTGTACATCTTTAGACTCTTGATAAACCATTGAAAGAAACCCAACTGCTAGAAAGAGTGTGCAAAATGTAATGAAAACAAGACAGCCAAGATTAATAATCAGTTCGGTAGGAAGGTCAAATCTTCCACGAATAAATTGTATAACAATATAATTCGCGAAAAGTTGCACACACGGTCCTGGTAATACAATTCCAATAAAAACGGACTTTGCATTAAGCTGTCTGTGATAAGTAGTAACCATTAGCTGGAGTTCTCGAAATACTTGTGCGAGCCATGGAGCTTTCCTGTTGGCATTTGACTTGAAGTGTTTTTGAACTGCCTGAATGTAACCCTTTACATATTTCGCAAAGCTATAACCTTGGAGAAAGATAAGGGAAACCTGCAACATGCAAACAGTAACTATAGTACTGTGGCACCCAGAAAAGGTAAAAACTGCAATGACAATTTTCACAAGCAAATTTGTAACAGTGTTGTTAGGGCTAAACGGAAGGTTTGTTGTGGTTGTGTTACATTCGTTTAATAACCAGAATCCAGGATAAACTGGCATGCAAGGTAGAACAAAAACACCTAATGAAAGGGGTATTTGCATGAATGATCCTAATGCCACAGAGCAAAGAAGCTTTCCAACAATTTGGCTAGTTTTTCCAGTTTCGAATTCCCATCGGGTTTCGAAAGATATCATGCTGTTTAACAAACTGCAGAGAAGATCAGGTCTGTTGTATGCACTGACGGTACAGAATAGGCCCACGGAATAGCCATTGATCATAAGCACGGCAAATAATAATGCCAACTTATCAGTCGTGTTCCGAAATATTATGGTCTGTGTAATAACGAGTAGTGTATCAATTATTGCTAAATAAAATTGGAATTTGTTGCGTTTTAGTGAAATTGAGGATTTGACTGCAAAATTTCGACTTGTTTTATTCCAATATAAAGGAATGTTTCCAAATGTGTCGCAAATTCTTAACGCTAGCAAAAAATATTTGAGCAAATTGCCCCGAAGGAGTGTCATGTTAGAAGTTTTCGTGAATAGATATTCGACTTGAATTTTGTATACTGATTTTAAATTTGATGCAACATGCAAGCATTTATATAAAGTTTTTTATAATGGCAATTCTAACCAATAAGAATACAGGAAAATTCGTATGCGCTTTGTTATCAAATATCAAAATATTTATCGGAATCTGGCGCTCATGAAAATGTAGGATTTGTATATTTTTGTATTTATTAGCTGCATCTATAATTTATTGGTCAAATTGTCAACAAAGTTTCAGTTGTACTAATATTCATACGAGTGTTGTAGAAAAACATGGCAAAACAAATTAATCATTAACCTAAAAAGTCTACAAATGACTGCTGCAGTACCTGTGGAAAATTTAAGAACAAAATACTTAAAAATTTAAATGCTTTATTGAGAGCAACACAATACGGTTAAACAATAACAGTATGAACTTTTTGTGTATGGTAAGAATTATCTGCGACGCATACATACTTAATAACCAGGGTTCGCACGAACAAAATTGATGCGGTTGCTTTAAGGAAAACATGCTTTTAGTATAAGCGTATTATGATTTGTTTTTGTAAACTCAAAATCACGTTTTAGATCTGAAATACAGTTTTTATAGCAAAGACAAGCAAAATATTAGCACAAATTGTTGTTTTTGTTTTTAAATAATAAAATTACCGACGAAAGCCAGACAAAAACTGAAGTGACAATATGTCACTCATTCGACCATGTGGCCATTGTATATTATATTGATTAATGTTAATCCGAATAAAAAGTGACGTCAAGCATATTTAGGTGTTTATTTTGTGACGCATTTACTGTGCTATGTAATTAAATTATTTTTTGTGTGAGAATAATGTTTGTCTCTTATTAGTTTTTTCTCCAGAACAAATGACGCAAGGTTAAACTGTAACATATAAAACTATTTATATTGCAGTGCAAAATATAACAGAAACTTGACACAGTGGAGCGAAAACGTTTAATTTTAGATTTTTAAGGTCAAGTTTTAGGACCCAAATGTGACGTTGAAATGATCCATGGAAAGCGTGTTTAAAGTTGTTTTGTTTGTCTTTCTTTGTTTTTACTCGTTTATAATCTTCAACGTATCTTAAACATAGTTTTTGTTATTATGCAACTTAACCAGAAAAATGTTTGTTATTTTGGTGGCTTATCATGAACAAGTCATGTCAAGACATGAAGAAGATACGAAGAGGAATAAGACCATCCATTTTGAAACGATTTTGGAGATGCCGATCACTGGGCTTCGATATCTAGAGTTAAGTCGATGATTTGACCTGTGTTCTCTCGACAAAAGTTGATCTACTTTGACTCCTCCATCGAAATACACGATAAAAATGTTTCACCCATTAGCTAATACGTCAACATATTTGACCTCATGTCCCCAGGGGGTTCAACCCTTACCCATGGTCCCTTGATAAAAGTTGATCTACTTTGACTCCTCTATCGAAATACACGATAACAATTTTTTGCCCATAATACAACATGTAAACTTGTTTGACAACCTGTCCCCAGGGGGTTTGACCCTGGAGATTGAAAACCTCTAGCAATGGAGCCCTTGACCTTAGGTGTCAAGTTTGAAGTAAATCGGTTGAAGGATGTCGAAGTTAGAGCGTGCATGGACAGACAGACAGACAAACAAACCAATCGCATAACTACGATTTCATCTTCGTAATAATTATTCAATACTCCCAAAATATAAAACTGAAAGATTAAAGTTTTGGACATGAAATGTCTAGTTGTAAAATTGTTTTTATAAGCTCATATTTTAAAATAGTGCTGTCAAATCTTAGTTTGTATTCCAGTATGTATTTATCGGGCTCGTAAACAATGTAGTGATTCGTAGCAAAACAAGTCAAGCACGAAAACTCTCGTGTTGCTCAGTTTGCTCTAACTGTAGTAAGTACAACTGTAAAATAAATTACCGAAGGATATAAAGCTACTTAACAAATGCAATCGACTTCACCATTTGGACAAAATTAATTCATACACTGAAATTCATGGCTCCTAAGCTACTCTTACTATGGTTTATCTAAAATAAAGTGGAAAAATATAAGTTCAAACCATTTTTTTTCGAAATGAACACTAATTAGGGGATAAAATTTAAAAACATATGAACAGATTTTATATTATGTTTTTTATTAGAAATAATATCTCCAGACATTTTTGTTTGCACCTAAAATATTACTTGATAAATTACAATTAAATTAAAGATTATACATTACAAAATGAATTTATCAACTGTGATGACACGTTTTCCAAAAAATCGAATAAATTCAATTCATAAACAAATAAATTTATTTTTGACGGTTTTTCAGTAGCTTTACTGTAAGTAAAGGAGTAGTTTACAATCAACGAGCTAAAAATACATGTAGATAAAAAGCCTATTTGTTTAGAACTTACGTGCACTATCGCATTTCTATTGTAAAAACATTTCGCTAAGTTATGTTTAGTTTTTTTCAATAAGCAATACGAAATATTTTGTTCTACACATTTACTATTTATAGTTTTACATTTTTATATGTCAGCAAGAAGCAAGTTAATAGTTTGATCAATCGAAAATTGTTCTACATTTAACGATGTCACCAAAACTTACTTTCAAAACTGGACAAGATCTACAAAATCTGCGAAAAGCTTTATTTCGTACATTCCTTCCTAACAGCTTGTTTATGTCCCTTGATTCCCTGTAAATCATTGCTAAGAATCCAATAGCCACACAAAATGTGCAAATGGTAACAACAACAATGCAGCCAAGATTTATCATCATTTCTAAAGGTAAATGTGATTTACCACGTAGATACTGTATAACCATATAGTTAGCCATGACTTGTACACAAGGCCCAGGTATCAAAATTCCGAGAAATACTGATTTTGAATTAAGTTGTCTATGATATACCGTAACCATTAGCTGAATTTCTCGAAATTCTTGAATTGCCCATGTGCCTTCCCTGTTACTATTTAACGCAAAGTATTTTTGAGCTGCTTGAATTAAACATTTTGTGTATTTCCCAAAGCTATATCCTTGTACTAAAAACAGACAAACTTGAAACATTGTCATGCTCACTAATAGACACCATCCCGAAAACGTAAAGGTTGCTATGAATATTTTACACAATAAAGGACCACTTGCCATAAGGGCCATTTTTGGGCCAAAATTAGAAAAAATCTTTTTCTATCCAGTTTTGTTAAGCTGACCAAGGGTAATAATCCTGTCAAGGTTTGACCTCAAACGGACCACCCTAGCAGAAGTTAT
>JAQIWN010005301.1:0-10059 GCA_034699025.1 Entomobrya cf. arborea Gr-Col-00668 | reverse complement strand
TTTTTTTACCGAAAAATGTCTTTATGTCTTTCTTTTTTATTTAATTTCCAGAGAACAAAAAATGTCTAGAAAAATACCACATTTTTTTCTCCTCTGTAAATTGCTTGTCCAGCCGCAGCGCAGCCAGCTAATCTCTAAACACATTTTCTGTCGTGTAAGCAAATATGGCATTGCATTTAATGAATGTCTTCCGACCATGTATAGTATTTGTAGTGTATTGTTGAGTTGGAGCAGCAAATGAACAAAATGATGTTGCACTTGGGTGCACTTTCTCTAAACACTGCTCAACTCTCTTTCAAGGCAATACTTAATTGCGTCAGTTACACTAGAAAACTCTTTTGTTCTTTTTCTACAACAAGTTGAACGTGGACTGTACTGTTGTACTATGACTAGTATTATAACTTTGTGGTGATCTGGTCATCCTCACAAATTGCCTGGTAATTTGAAAGAGAACAAGTTTTTTCCTCCCTCTTTTAGTAAAGTATTTTATACGAAATTCCAGTATCATCAGACCACCACCAAAATGAAAATTATCTCGCTATTGCATCGTCGTCGTCGTTCTTTTAATATTTTACTGAACTTGGACACGGACTGAAGAGGCTTTGCTTCCTTTACTTCTCAGCCTTTTTCATGCTTTTCATTTGAGTGTGTGGTAATGAAAAGACCGTTAAAAAGCAAAGTCACGTAAAAGTTGTTAAAAAGCTAATTACTTATCACAGGGGACATTGCAGAACATCGCGTCGCAACTACGTATATTTATGTTGTGCCAGCATTTCTTATAAAAATACAGAAGAAATAAAGAAGCATCGTCATTTTCATTTTTTTCTCTTTAAAACTATAAAAAAATACAAGGCAGAAGGACAAAAAAGTGAATGTTTGAACACATAAAAGGGACTACTAAATGTTACTTCAAGGGCATTTATGATGAAGAACGAAGACTTCTTTTTGTAAAAAAGTAGGTCGGAAGGTTGCCCACAAAAATGCAAAAAGAATCACGTAATCACTACATCATGTCGTTTGTCACGTAAAAATTACAACTTTCAACCCAAACATAAAGTATTTACTTTACTGCATGGCAGTAGTTTAGATTTTTTACATTGGTCAATTTCCGGAACCAATATTTTATGTGATTTTTCCTGTTTGTAGCAAGTCTAATGGAAATCATTATCGTTATCATCAGAATCAGCGCAATAGGCAGAGAAGTAAGAAACAGTTGACTAGCATTTTACCAATTATTCTTTCAGATGCTTGTGATAATTTCATCCAGATTTTTTCGTTGTTTTCAAGTATCTTTACTAAAATACATTTGATTACTATTTGAAAAAAATATATTCAATAGCATTTTGATTTTAACAAAATTTAGAACTATTTCGTATTTGATTAATCAAAAATCGAAGAGTTGTGATTATAATAGAACGGACTAAAGAATTCCGTCAGTGTATTCCTTGTTTCAGATAAATTGTTGAAAGAGTAAAAAAGAAAAATAAGTTAATAAAGTTTTGACAGTGACGTTGACTGCCTGTTAGTGGATATTTTCGGATCAGATGTCCTTTTTACTTTTACCACGCACACACGTGTTTCCTGTGAAAGCCAATATGTGCTTTTATTTTTTCATTCACTTTTGACTTTTAGAAAATGGCGAAACCAGAACTACAAAAAGCAATAACATTAACAATATATTCATACATATTTTTTATTATATTTGAAAAAAAAAACTTCCGATTACGTAGTTAGCAGGAGACCAAGCACAACAAGAAAAAAATATAGATTGTTTGTTTAGTGTATATAATTTTTTCCTGGAAACCTACGTCATAATGTAGGTCTGAAATAAAGAATAAATATAGTAGACTGACTGTTGTGTGTAGGGTTCACCTTCTATTATTTCTGATGGAAAGCCCAAATTAAGTAAAGCAGCTGGAGAGAAAGTATTGTAATATAACTGGTTTTTTTTTGGATGGGTGTTGTTTTGGTTTTGATGATGATCACTGCACTTGCCTTGCCACCCAAGAGGAGAAAGGAGATGATTATGTTTGCCCTTCTTCATCGTTTACATTCTCCTCCTCCAATTTTCTTGCTCAATTCACCCCCCTCCATTTTAGTGCTTGTTTCAAAACTTTAAAGAGATTTTTACCACCATAGCTTTGAATAGTGACACCATCATTATTATACTGAAGCCAGCATGACACACTTTTTCAGGGTCTCACTTGTTAGGGAACCCTCTCACGTATAAGATTTTATATGTCTAGATGAATTGTAAATGGTAAGAGGTGGAAATACATGCGACCAATGTAATCTGTTTTTAGTTTAACGTGTGGTGTAGTGGTTCTGTGCTATGATATGGATAATATTATGATGGCAGGGCAGGGGAAACGACAATGGTCATACACAAACGGCCGTGATAGTGATGATGATGAGTTATGGTCAATGCTTCCGTGCCAAGCGGTGAAAGGTACCATTTTCTTGTACAGGAATCACTGGCAGTCGTTATCGTTTGAATGAACCAATATATAGTTTGGCATGTGCGACGAGAGAGAGAGAGAGAGAAAAGGCGTGTGTGTGTTTTGTTGTGTGGGTCAGACTAAAATATACATTCATAACATATATTTGTATGGCTTTTGGTAAACATTGTGAGAAATTGTATTGAATACAACGGTGATCTTTTTTAAAAGCTAAACCGAAACTATGTAGTATGTGCAGCCAGCTGTTTTGCACACGGTCAAAAAATCCTGCCCATTTGGTGTTCTGCCAGACCATGCCAGGCCAGACCAGAACAGGCCAGCAAAGAAAGTAAATTTTTCAATGTGTGTGTAATAAAATATATTACGTAAGTATATTGTGAGCCTATGGCTGCTTGAGCTAAATAACCAACAAGGTTTAGAAATAAATAGAATTTTAGGCCCTTTTAGTAGCAAGAGGGTGGGCACGGGCACTTTACTTGGTACGATGCGATGATGACGAGGTCAAGTGAAAACGGTGCAAAAATTGTTTCGTGCTTTGGCGAAACGTATGAAAGTTAATTTTGAAAAGTTGAATGAAGAAATAAATAGAAAGAGCATCGTAAGGGTTGAAGTGGAATAGAGGAAACCTGTGTAATAATAATAATAAAAGTCTAGCTATTTTGGTTAGAGAAAGTATCAAGCAATATAAGAGGTGGTAAAAAGGAAAAGAATACTATGAAACTGAAGTTTTCCTTTTTGAAAGTTTGTAATTAAGCAGCTCAGCTTATTCATGGACAGACGTACACAAATAATATATACACAACCAAAAACGCAACTGCATTCACGCAAAAGTAAATATTTTTATACATAGAAACTTGTCAGTTTGCTAGCCTCCTCTTCCATAGAAGTATACTTGCAAAAAAAACTTTTGAATTTGGTTTTGCTGATTTTCAAAAGTGGCTAGAGAGAAGACGACAGAGAAAGCGTTAAGCTCTTGAAGGAATTATTTATTTTGCTGATACTCATATGATGGTACTGGGAACGATGGTGGTATGAGTTCTGCTGGCTGCGAATTAAAATTTTGCCAAACGAGAGAAGTAGAACAAACTTATATTGGATATACATCATATTGATTGTTTGATAACAAGAATACGGGATTTACATACATGCAAGTTTTTTTGTAAAGAAGGCGTAGGCGTTATATGACATTACATGACAGTGGAATTGTTTAAACATAACCAAATTAAATTAGATATTTAGCATAAATTAATGTCTAAAAATTTTACATATGGGTTCCATTTACCTGCAGGTTTCAATTTAATGTAAATTTGAGTGAGCACAAACATACATACGCATACGTGCTGTCTGGGTTAAAAAAATGTTTGTTGTGAATGTATTAAAATACAACATGTAGGAGATCAAACTTGAGGGTCGTTCTCTATCACGCCAGCATCTCAACAGTAACGTAGTCACGTAATAGCAGCTAGCAAATCAAAAGTTCAAACTCAACCTTATAAGTCTAAAACATTTTAATCAGTTTTTTTTAAATTGATGAGCAAATTCCAGGATTCTAGACTTCCTTTTATTGTCTTTCTTTAAATTAAAACTTAAGGTTTACACAAACCAAACCACGAAAACGAATTCGTTGGAAAATTAGGTATTAAGTTTGCACACTCAATAGACCCGTCTCCACATAATACAAATAATGTTTGAAAATGAAAAGCAGGCATATAATGTTACCTGTTCGCCTACTATGCATTTTATATGTTTAATGTGGGTAGAACCAGACCTCCCCACCATATTATCGTTTTCATCATCATTGCTTTTCACCCTTTAATACCTCCCATCAACGTCACATCTCATCACCATCAAACAACAAAGATGAATAAAAAACTCTAAAGTCCTGAGAATTTCCAATTTCAAATCAAATCAGCAGACAAAAACTTTTTGCAGTGTTTATAATATATCCTGTCTGTCGTAAATCATGGTGATTGGCTCGTTAGTCGTTTGCCGTCTCACTCTTGCCTCTTCAACCACATAAGTTTTTGTAATCGGTTTATATAGTTCCAGTTATCTTTCTACTTGATAAAATATACCTTTACGTCCACACAAAATCATACCTGGTTGTTTTTCCTGCGCATTATAATTATCTATACGAATCGTAATGGGATAAGTTTCCTTTAAAAAACACCAACATTGACTGGAAATAATACAGGTTTAGAAATGTGGAAGCTCGCCATATACAAACTCCGGATAACCGGAATGTAAAACGGCAATATATTTACTAGATTCTTCCAACCATCACGTCGGCACATCTTAATGAGCTTCTGTCTCTTCCAGCGCAAAACCTCGATGATCATCGTCATCCTCATAAGCACTGGACTGTATAAAAACATGTTGTTTCTCTAAAAATATGTACATTCCCAAAATTTCTAATAATTTGGTGAAAGGGTATTTCAGTGAAAGTTCCTTCCTGCCTACCCAACCAGACCACCACCTAAGCACATATATATCATTATCAATATGACTGGGGCATTAAGGGAACATATTACTCATAATGTTTACATATTACATACAACAACTTAAATAGCTAATGGTAATGGTTTTTAATAATAATATGAGCGATAATCATCTCAATACGAAAAGGAGAAACGAGCAGAGAAATGATACATAGCCAAACTCGCAAAAATGTTTCGGTAGTCCAGACACGTCCATTAAATGTACAAAATACATATTTTATATGTTAAAATTTTAACACAAACACATATATACACAGATGCATATATACACTTTGTGTGTTAACGCATGAAAAGACATGAATGTTTGCTTGAAAGAACTTGTTTCACCGCCACCATTCATTATACATATATTCTAAGCATGTAAGCTGTCCAAGGTACAATTCCGCCTTAGCAATAAGTAGAGAGACAGAGTGAAAGTGTAGAGTCATTAGGAAAACTGTAGAGAAAAGAGTGAAAGTGAGATGTGTGATGTTAGATGTGAGCAACGGCATGTATCATCGTGATCACCATTTCCATTATGATCATCATGAATTTCTCCATTTTCTGCTGCCATTTCCAACCAAAAACCAAACCTAACTAAAGCCTATAAAAAGTAAATACGTAATGTAACATCAATGTTGAATGTGTGTATATATTCCCTACTTTACTCAACACACGGCTAACAATAAAGAAAAAGGAATTTTGTAGAAATAGAGAGAGAAGGAATGGCCTTTAAAGCTTGAGTTGCCGTTGAGCTTGAGTAAGAATGACGATGATGATCGCTATCATCCATTTTATTTCCCTTTTCGCCCTTCTCGAGAAATTTGCATGAGAAGTGCAGACGACCACCATAGCAGGCTTCGACAGAATGAGCTTTTTAGGAAGGAAAAGGGGTAAAAAAAAATTTGTTGTAATAATACAACAATAATAACGCAAGAGAGTAGACAGAGTGTATAGATGAAAAGAGGAGATGTGCGGAGGTGGTGGAAATAAGGATAGTTGGTTGTTGGACGGAATGGGATGGGAGGGGGAGGAGGATGATGATGCTAAAGAAAGGTTCCCTTTGGAGACTTTTCCAAGCTATAAATCACTCTGTCTTATCAGAGTCACCTAAAACTTTTGCTGAAGTCAACATTTAAACGAGAAAAAGAAGAAAAGACCAGCAAGGCAAGGCCAGCAGTAGTAGCAGATGAAGCACATAGCATACCAAAAGCAAAAAGTGAATAAAAGTCAATAGTAAAAGGGGGCATATCATCCAAATCGTCTTCCAAATCATCTTCTTCTTCTTTGGAAAAGAAAGGAGACTGTAGGACAAGCATACAGAAAATTGTGGTGGAGGAGAAAAGGGGACATTTGAGAGAGTCAACTCAAACACTCGGACTACTTTCTTTTTTTGGTAACTTTCCTAAAAAGAAAATTACAGTAAAGGAAGGATGGGCATAGAAATGGGAGAGAAGACAAGTCAGTTGCATTTTGCAGGTGACAAAAAGGGAAAAGCAAACGTAGAGAAAACCCTAACACAAGAGAGACAACAAGTCAACGAAGCGTGAAAGGAAGGGGCAGAATTGCAAGAGAAAAGTGGAACAAGTGATACAATTTTGCAGAATTCTATAAAGAAAATGAATAGATATATAAGTACTTGTATTTGTATATTTGTTATTTCCGAAGAAAGGAGCATTTCGAAGTCGGGGCATGCTGTATTTTTACAATAGAATGTTACAATGGTTCTACTATTTTTACTTGTGAGAAATCTAAAAAAAGCCTACCAAACTGTCCACCAAATTTTTTCGTCATCATCATGCTTGTGTTTGGCACAGCGTAAAAATCAACGTTTCATTTGTCTATCTGACCTAACTTGAATGTGTGAATTTTTTTTGCATAAGTTCTTCCTTCATAGTGACACCATCACATCACGCCTTTGCCCTCACAACTCCCAACTTTTTACAGCAAAAAAATCTGGTTTTTGTGCGCAAAAGGATACTATGTTTATCTTTTATATGAAAAAGTTTCTTTTTTTTTAGGAATAATATGTATCCAATCGACTTACACAAATATATAAAAAACAAAGTTTTTTTTGACTAATGCATTTTTATTCTAATGGAAACTTCACTGCTCAACACAACGATCACATCCAGATCCTACCCCACGATCTATCCTCCCATCCAATTAATCTTTTTCCTGCCAATTCTTTTCCTCTCTTCGCAAAAAACTGTAAATCCACTCTTTCGTTCGACCGACTTATACTTTCACTAATACATAAACACAAACACACCAGTATTTTTCTGCCCGAATGAATAGACATAAAATAGAACAAAGGAAATAAAACTCTGAATGCAAAAAAAACAAGCTATCACATATCGCCAAATCACCAAAATAACTTCGCGTCTTCTTCCATCCTATTCATTGGATAGTATCCAAACCCCATCAAAGTATAATTTTCATTTAATCCAATGGCATCTCATTTTTAACATGTATTGACCTTCAAGCCTGAATAATCTAACAGTTAAGTTTGAAATGAGATGAAAAGACAATAAGTTTGCCAGATAGCGAAAAAAATCTGCAACAGCAATAAAATGCAAAGCAGCAAGAGAGCTTGTAAAAAACACGATAAAAATTTTCATCGATGCATGCTTGCATGCATTTGCAAGCCTTCATCGATGATGATGTGATGATCAAAGGTATCATGAAACATGTAGCACAACAGCAGCATCAATATCGCAATGATTATCATAAAATAGCAATAAAGTTTCCCTTGAAATGTTCACATTTTCTCGATAAATCACATACTTTTTATGCTTATCAATACCTTCAATGAATGAATGAATGAATGTCGTTTCAGTCAAAAAAAGAAAACAAAAGCATTGTACACAAAAACGGAGAAATGTTATTGCGCACATTATGCACTATTCACCCCATATATTTTACACGTGGAGGCACATCACAAAGCAATAAAATTACACCATGATTTTACACCCAGGGTACTTTCATCGCCCTCGGCTTGGCTATGCATTATCTTTTTTGCATCATGTTTCCCCTTTTTAAAGAAAAGACGTCTTCTGACTCAACCTTTTGCATGATTTTCCTTAACTTTCTTTTCTTTTGACGTGACTCTCAAACTCACTTGACATTTTTGCCTCGTGTTCTCTCTCTCTCTTCCTTCCTATCTGATTTTTTTCTCTTTCTCTTCTAGCAATCAAATTAGCATGTGAAGCGCAGAGCACACATACACATTTATATTACTCCTCGTGTGTCTTTCCTTTCTTCTTCCATCTATCTTTCTCTATCTATCCGCATTAATGACCTACTTATTATTATTACTTTCACCATCACATCGCCACACAAGTTTCCCATAATAATAATCTCTCTCGCACAATCAATTGCATAATAATCCTTTTTTCCTTCCTTTTCTTTTCCATTTATTATTCCCTTCGTCGTTTTTTCATATACTATCAACAGTGGTCCCTGGAGAAATTCAATTAGACTGGAAATAACGACATTTCAACAGAGAGAGAGAAAGAGAAAGCATCAGAAAACATAACCAAAAACCACCTAACCTCTCTCCTCCTTTTTGCTTTTCCATCACCCACCCAATTTACTACTTTTTGCATTATTATTTCGAATGTGTGTGGTGTGGTTGGTAGCATGGTGTTTTGTCGGTTTCGTATTTGGTTTTGGGTCATAATATGAAGGAAGTGAAAAGCCATTTTGATGCATCACGTCATCTTCTTGTGTAATCCTTGGCTGCTTGCTTTCCTGATCAAATGCAAAACTTTAGCATTTTGGCTGGTCGTAACTTTTGGAATCGAAACGATCGAGTCAGGTCACACATACAAAATCAGCAAATGTACTAAAAACAAGCAATATAATTGCATCATCATCGAATATAATCGTCATTGGGTTTTCAACCTTCTGTGCTTTTCCTTTGCCTCTTCTTCCTTATCTTTTCTCTAATAAAATACATTATAAATCGTTTCACAATTTCCAATAAGTAATCCCATTATAACAGGCTTACAATTAATTCCAACAAATAAAACTTGCAATAATAAAACCATTTCAGTTCTCCTCCTCCACTTCACACTCTCTTGATTTGTTTAGTTTTTGGTCTATAAAATGACACAAGAAGTTGAAAGAACACGATCATCGTCATAGTCATTATCATGGTTGTTATCATGTACCAGGAAGCAAAAGCACGTATACATGCTGCTTTCTCTCTCTTTCTCTCTTGTTCAAACTTTATAACCTGCTGAACTACCACTTCAAATGTCTAATAAAATCGATACTTTTTTATGCTACGGAAAACTACTGATAATCCTCTCTACAGACGTGCGCCTCTATACAAAAAATTAAATACCGATCATCGACAACCAATATTACATACTTTTTAAATGTATGTACGCCATATGCACAAGTCCGTAGTCCGCATTTACAGTAGAATATAATAGGTTGCTGCGCTAAAACATATAAACTCGATAATTCCTAATTGATGTTGTTACGAAGATATGGCGATATGCTAATAATGTACTCACGACAGACCAGGGTACCTATTAAAGTTGCTGATAAGCTGTTACCAAACCATACTTACACTTTTTACTTTAATCACACAACATAGGTAATGGTATCAATAATTCAAACCTGGTTATCTCGAAGAACGAACAAACCGATGCGGTTTAGATTATATATATAAACTATGTTTTCGAAAGTGATAGTTTAGTTATTACTTATGTTTTTTTACCTCTGATCAAAAAACGATGGCAAAAGATAAGACATGACATGTGAACATGTCAACAGAAAAAAAGTAAAAGTAAACCTACTTTGTATACGCCATTTGTTTGAAAACATGCTTTGTAATGAGAGTTTTTAGGAGTAATGACATATATGACACATTTAAAAAAAGTAGAGTAAAAATATTTTTATTGCAAATGACTTATCCAAACCAACATTATCAAGAAGAGTAGCAAAGCAAAGCAAAGAAGAAAACTGCTGTTCAATAATAATATCCATTTTAATAGTTTTATGGAAGATAAATTGACAATTGATTTTTGTTGTGGTTTTGTTGGACCATATGTTGCACACCACAATGGCCTATCACATCAGTTGCAAAAATACCACCACCAGTGCTCTCG